>JAJJMA010065658.1:0-10242 GCA_023529015.1 Papaver nudicaule
CTATTCAGTTGTGATGAAGATTTACGTTCCCAAATAATAGAATTGGATTTGAAGACTAATAATGGTTCAATGGTTTTCCTGAATAATCCAAAGAGTTGTTTTAACCATTCCATGATGTTTATCGTAACCGAAAATGTGAATTCATTACAGAAGGCATAATTTGTGGGAATATATGGATGTTGTGAATCTTCTCATTGTCGAATCGTTGGATAATGAAAGACCAAAAATTACTAGTCCACAACTTCATAATGAAATTACTGTCAATGAAGAAGAAATTGTTGACAACCACAAGAATCATCTTATTAAAGGTCTTTTACAGATCACAAGAAAGTTATTCATTATGTTTCAGTGGTTGGTTTACCAGAATTTGATTTTTGATTTATAAGCTATTGCGAGTAGTAATTTTGATTAATGAATTGATGTTGTGAGAGTTGAAATCAATTGTGGAATGTCAAGTTTGGTATTTTGTTTAAATTGCTGGAAAGACACAAATCAGTTGTGTGTAAGTGGGTCTTTAAAACTTAGCACGATTGTATTAGCAATGTTAAACAATATAAAGCTATACTTGTAACCAAAGATTTTACTCAGAATTGAGGCATTAAATATACATAGGTTTTCTCTCTTGTGTCAAAGAAAGACTTATTCAAAATTATCATAGCAGTGTGAGTAGCTCAGTATAATTTAAGAGTCAAAGGTAGTCTTCAAACTTAAGAAATCAGTGTATAATATTATGGAAACCTCCCAAATTGTGTATTTAAAATTCAACAGAACCATATATGTTTTCGGTTTTGGATGAAATTATAGTAGTTCCATGCATATACCTCAAGATCAGTGGGAGAAGTTTATACTCTTGTTTTGTATGTTAAGACATACTACTTTCGAGTAGTGATCTTGGCTTTATGCATATCTCTATAATTTTCGAAATAAAGGATATTGATGAAGCTTACTATGTGATAGTCACATATCATGTAAATTACTTAAGCTGTCATATTAAGCGTTTATCGAGTATTCGAATAATTTGAGATAACAACATATTTAACAAATTTTGGCTTCACATCCGAAAGAAGGTATAAATCTAATCTTCATTACGTCTTAATTCTGAAATGGAACATGAATTAAGTTGTTGATATGTCAGCTGAAGCCGAATAAATCAAGGAACAAATTATGGCAAAGCTATCAAGAAATTTGAGATACTAATTAATGTTAAATTATGTCTTACAATTAGTTAGTCAACCCAATTAGAGTTGGTTGGGTTTTCAAACTTCAATTTTATTTGGATGTGCGGACTTCATTTAGAAAGTATTCATTGATGCTACATCTGCAATTGATTTTGAATATGTATGACTGTGAAACTTAGAGATTTAGGTTTGTCTCTACACTGCTGAAATTTATTTGTCTTAGTTTCGCAACATTAAAGCACTATACGAATACACAAGGAACAAAACACATGAACCTTAAGTATTCATACGTAAATCAAGAAATTCAGAAACAAGTATTGTTCATTTATTGTTAAGCATAATTATTTCTGGAAATGCACTTATGGAACAATTACCTTTTAAGAACTCTTATGAAAAGATGGATATCTTAGGTCTGTGGAAGTAATTGATTATCTGAATCAGCTATTATGTGGTTAATTTTCGAACATTTGTTGAGATCTTAATTATTGATGTAACTCTGAATTTAGTTTTGTCTCCATGTTTAGTATACACTTATGTGAATGGATGAATGTTAACAGAAATCGTCTTTTTCGAAGACATCACTGCACCATGACGATACTCCTACTTAAGGCCTAGTTGAGTAAGTTATTCGTGTTGTGGTACATGGAAGGGAACACATTGATAACAGGACAATGTGTAACCGCTATGATCTGCACGAGTAGTTTGTCTGATCAAGGTACTACGCTAACCATTATATTTTGTTTAGCAATTACGCGCGCCTTATGTTTTCTATAATTAGACATTAAATAGATTATCACATGGACCAGTGGGAGAATGTAAGATAATTTCTTCATGGGTAGAAATATCTCTTGGGCCCATGTGAACAATCTAGTCTAATCTAGAAGTTTCTAAGCCTGTTCGGTTTCTACAAGAAATTATGTCCTAATTATCTCTTCCTTGATGGACGGTCGAGATCTAATGACTATTACTAAAATCCTAGGAAGATGATCCTCTCTCTACCTATAAAAGGGAATCAATACCCATCACTATTGTGTCCAAGAATTACAATTCATTATGAAGAGAGAGAAACCATGACCTCCACAAGGTATTACTGCTACTACAATATGATTGGTGAAGTACAACGGATTAGCGGTACCAGGTATTCCGTATAAACTATTCTAGTTGAAAAAGCAGGGGTACCGAAATACAACCAACTTTTCGTTTGGGCTCGTGAGTCTTATGGTAAGATATGGACGATCTCAAAAATCAATAACAAAATCTGATAACCGGAGTGGGATTACAAGTGATCAGTCCAACTCAAGATAAATATTGGCAAATCCCCTGGATGGATTATGGACTAACTCAACGATTATTAATAACGTACTTCTTGTGTTTGATTTAATTATATAATCAGAGAATATAATGCGTCAAGTAAAGTACACAAGACACCAGAGATTTTTTTAACGAGGAAACTACGACCTGTGGAAAAACCTCGGCACCTCGTCCAGATTGAACACCACACAGTAAAACTGCCTACAAACACTATCCTACTATAAGACTTCGGTCTGGGATGTAGCAGAGACCAACTCAAGCCCTCCAAGCGAATTGGGTACTGTCGCACTCCTTACGTCTCTAGATGCCCCACAGATTGTCACACACTTGATTCCCCTAGGTAACGTCCGTTACAGGCCTAGGAGTTGCTTTAACCGCTGTTAAAGGCTTGTGTCAACAATACCGGCTTTGCAACCTTAATTATTGACTGTATGTTTGAATTGTCCTCTTCAGTTCGACATACACAAAGTGACTTCCTTCAGATTGCTCCAGGTCATACGGAAATCTACTTACAAGCGGGGGCTGACAAGTAAACCGAGTAAACTATGCCCAACCTTTCTCTACCTCAGTTATAAAAAGAATCACTTAAGAAACTTATACAACTAGAGCTAACTAGGTCTTACAACACCGAGTGCAGCCGTGCGTTTCTTCCTTCAACTTATGTAACGTATCAGTTCTTGAATAGCCTTATTGTAGAAGAGAAGGACCGTAGAATAGACAAGAACATGATCAGGTTACCAAGGTTACAGGTTAATCTGATAACAACCACAGAGGTACGTTATCGCCTACCCGTGCTTCCCAACTCTCAATAGAAGTCTCTATAGTCGTTAGGTGTATTCCACAGAGGAACTGCTACCTAATAGAGGATGATTATGCCACAAAAAGCTTACACAGAAGTGCAAAGAGTTTTACGATCAATTCCACAGAGAAACTTCACGTATGCTTGATGCTTGTGGTTTTCGTCCTTTAACCCTCTATTTATATCACTCAATAAGATAGGTTGCTTAGGAATACAATAACTAGTTTCTTAACCTACAAGTTAGCAAGTGCCCGTGTAAACGAACTCGTTACTTAGCTTGCACACAAAGAAACCCTAGATTTATCTTAATTGGAAATCTTTAAACATTTATCTGCCAAGTGTTTTGTTAGCTCAAAAACACTTCAAGATAGAGATCCAACATACCATAGATAATCTTTATCTTATTGACACATTGAGATTCGTTAGATGATCCATAGAAGATATTCTGATAAGCACAAGTCAAACTAATAAATAAAGGAGTTAGAAGTTTCACCCGCGTGAAATCCCAGAGGAATATCCACGTGGACGGTTCAGGAACCATCCAATCTGAATTCCGGCCAAATTCATCGAATATGTGGTTCACGTACATGTACGTGTACAAATTGATGTTTTGGAACTCAGGAGTGAAATCCGAAGTCACTGTACGAACCGGTTCGTGAACCGTCGTTGTTCAGAATTAGGGTTTAACTGGATCCGCTGGAAGTTCTGGGCTGGGCCAGTACTTAGACGTGTTATTACGCCCTCAGCTATAATCCACTGGACTCTGCTCTAGAGTACTCCTTTAGATTCATCCGTTTCCTACATGTGATTTGCAAGTAAACCATTGCACTGGAAAGGGTATCGAATCTATCTCACGCATCTTGTAACCTTAGTATTGTGGGAACAAATACTAACATAACTCATGGTTTTGTAGACAATATGCAAAATCTCAATCGTTATAACTACTAAAGCAGCCGACTATTTCGTAAGATAGAATAAGTAGAATATAAGAATTTTCATAAAAGTCATAACCCCTAGTAACCTTTTGTCGATGAATAATATTCGATGTCTTCTTTATATGCACTGTCTTCGTCTTCAAGGTCTCTACTACTTTGTCTATATCCCAATTCCGAAATCTAAACTCCAGTAGGCTAAATCAAGAATTGTGTTTTGACACTTAAAACTGACAACCAGCTTGACATACCAATGCTAGTGGGTTTGACCGGACAATGCCCTAACAATCTCTCCCTTTGTCAATTTTAGTGACAAAACCAATTTACATATGGATTCAAAAGATATACAATAAAGATCTAATCCAAATGTATATTGATTTCTTGAATTCTTCAACTTCTTCTTTGAGTCTTGATGTGTTCGTTTAACTCCTGTTGAAAAATTCGTAGACAACACCACAACATATCTAGCTCAAACAACCACAAAGGTACGCTCGAGCTTACATGGGTCAATATGCTGATCCCACATGTTGTTTGTGCAAAGAGTAAGAATCAGAGTAACTTTAAAGTCTGTGTACCAAAACTTATAAAGTGATTCTACTCAATCTTGATACGAAGCTCCCCCTTAATCTTTATACCTCTTTTTTCCAGATTGGTATGAAGCCCAATATTTACTCCCCCTTACTTAATACTTTCGAGAAAGTACATATGTAAGCAATACGGTGTTCTCTCCCTATGGTTATGAACCACAAGAACAAGAAACCATATGTATTCTCCCCCTATTTGTCACAAAAATATGACAAACTAGTTGAGACTTAGGGTTTCGAGCCTATAGAGATAGTCAAGTCAAGGATGTACTCGCATATCAACTTTAAGATGACATAATTAGGAAATCAGAACGAGGATTTCGAAGTTGATTCATCTTTGGAGAAATATAGATACACTTTTCTCCTAATATTCCACATCCACGCTCCCCAAAAAGATTTGTTATTAAGCACAAGCTCATTTAAGAACTCTCCCCCATGTGGTGTTATTCAATAAAGAAAACATATTCCTTTACAAGTAAAGACATGTACAAATATTTACTTCTTTTTGGAGAAGAAGTTTCATTCTAGTTTGTCTCTGCCTAACAAATTAGATACTCTTGTTTCTAATGAACAAGAAAGACACCAATAGATTGTCGAAGGTGTTGAAAAGTTCGTGTATCTAATGGTTATGTGAGTATATCAGCAAGTTGTCGTTCTAACGGCACATGTTCAAGAATATGAATCTTGTCCTCTAGAGATTTGTTATGAAGCGATACCGGATATCAATGTGTTTAGTCCTAGAATATTCTACTTGATTTTCACTAATGCGTATAGCACTAGTATTATCACAGTAGATATTCATATTCCCTACCTTGATACTGTAATCTGCGAGCATCTGTTTCATCCATAGCAGTTGAGTGCAGCATGAACCGGCTGCTATGTATTCTGCCTCGCATGTGGATAGAGACTGTGAGTTTTGTTTCTTGTTGTGCCATGCTACAAGATTTAACCCAACGAAAAAGCATCCACCCGAAGTGTTTTTTCTGTCGTCTCTGCTACCAGCCCAATATGCATCAGAGTATGCTGCAAGATTGGTGTTGGTGTCAAAGGTATATGTGAGTCCAAATCCCACTGTTCTTTTGACATATCGTAGAATCCTTTTAACAACATTGAGATGTGATATTCGGGGATCAACTTGATATCTCGCACAACACCCAACACTATATGCAATGTCGGGTGTTGTTGGTGTCAGGTACAAAAGGCTTCCAATCATAGATTTGTAAAGTTTTTGATCCACCTTTTCACTTTGCAGATCCTTACTGATCTTGTCAGTAGTTTCCATAGGTGTTGGTTTTGCTGATGCACTACTCAGACCAAACTTTGAAACCAATTCCTTGGCGTATTGCTGCTGAGATATGTAGATCCACTTTCGTGTTGCTAAACTTGTATTCCAAGAAAGAATTTTAGTTCCCCTACATTACTAGAATTCTTTACTCAATGAGTTTTGGAATTCCTTGGTAAGTTTTTTAGATGTGGAGCCGAATATTATGTCATCAACATAGATTTAAGCAATCACACTATCTTTACCTTACCATTTTATAAACAGGGTTTTGTCGGCACCTCCTCTGATAAATCCTTTCCCCAACAAGGAGGCTGTCAACCTCTCAAACCAAGCCCGAGGAGTTTGTTTTAATCTGTATAGTGCTTTGTTTAGCCGATACACTTTGTTTGGATTAGTTGGGTCCTCAAAACCCTTTTGGTTGAGCAACAAAGACTTTTTTCTTCAAATCACCATTAAGAAATGCTGATTTGATGTCCATCTGATAAAGTTTTATCTTCAGATGACATGCATGAGCAAGTAAAAGTCTTATGGATTCAAGTCTTGCTACAGGAGCAAAAGTCTCGTCAAAGTCAATCCCTTCAATTCGAGAGAAACTTGAGCTAGCTTTGTTTCTTACAACAGTGCCAAACTCATCAGACTTGTTCTTGAAAATCCATTTTGTACCAACAACATTAATGTTTGGTGGCCGATCAACAAGTTTCCAAACATTTTGCCGTTCAAATTCACTAAGCTCTTCTTGCATATCATTAATCCATGCAGAATCCTGTAGTGCTTCATCAACATTCCTTGGTTCAACATTAGACAGGTAACAAGCATAATGACAGATATTTTGTGCTTATTGCCTAGCACTTTTGTGGTGAATGTTTCTCCAATAATTTCGTCAGGTACGTGACTACGACAGACCCATAAAGGTTTCACAGTCGGAACTACACCAGTAGTGGACGGTTCGTGAACCGTTGGCCCTTTTTCTACTGTTTCAATCAGCGGTAGTTTGCTGGGGCTATGTTATTCTGACGAAATCCAGTTATGTCATCAATGATAACATTTGCAGATTCCATCATAACTTGAGTTCTTATGTTAAAAACTCGAAACCCTCGACTGTCAGATGCATATCCTAGAAAAATTCCCTCAACGCTTTTTGAGTCAAATTTTTCCTCTTTGTTCTTTGTCTTTAAGAATATAACATCTGCTTCCAAAGACACGGAAATAACCCAAATTGGGTTTCTTACCGTACCAAAGCTCATATGGTGTATTCAAGGTAAATGACCTTAAGTATACACGATTGACGAGATAGCATGCTGTGAATACTGCTTCACCCCAAAATTTCAAGGGTAAATCTCTGTTATGAAGCATAACCCGAGAAATTTCTTGAATATTTCTATTATTTCTTTCAGCCACGCCATTAGCCTGAGGTATGATAGGTGCTGAATATTGTTGAATTATACCCAGTGAGTCACAGGACTCAAATACCTTAGTGTTTTTGAATTCTGTGCCACGGTCACTCCTGATTTTCTTAACTGTGCGACCTTGCTCATGCTGGATTCTATTCACAATGATCTTAAACTCTTCTAGGGTATCATTCTTGTGCTTGAGAAATGCTACCCAGGTGAATCTAGTGTATTCCTCGACCATTACCAGGGCATATTTATTCCCACCAACAGAGACTTGTTGGATATGACCAAAGAGATCCATATGAGTTAGTTCAAGTGGAGCTTTGGTTGCTATACCGGTAGACACTTTATGCGGAACTCTTATTTGCTTACCCTTTTGACAGGCACCACATATACCATCAACGTTGGCTTGGATCTTGGGGACACCTCTAACAAGTTCCTTGTTAATTAACTTCCCCAATAAACGATAGTTGATATGACCAAATCGTTCGTGCCAAAGATGGGTAGATTCATCCTTAGTCAGGTTGCAACAAAAATCGGACTTGATATCGAGTAGATAACAATTGTTCGACCCACGAATTCCACGAAATATGGTATTGCCAGATTTATTATCTTCAATGGCACATTTCTTTTCCTCGAAAACAACCTTGTGGCCTTTGTCACAGATTTAACTAATAGAGAGAAGATTTGTTGTCATGCCTTCAACATAGACAACATCATGGATCTCGGGAATACCTGGAAGTTTAATAGTTCCTTTCTTACTGATAAAGCAACAACTTCCATCGCCAAAGGTTACAGGACCACCTTTGTAATTATAAACGTTCACGAACTAAGATAAATCCCCTGTTATGTGCCTACTACATCCACTATCAAGGAACCATTGAAAAAGGGATGTAGATTTCAGAGCAACTGCTCCCAAAGCACATTCACGAGTTCCCTCAATATGAGGTATTTCTGGATTCCTTACATGCTTTCTTAACTCAATAAAGAGTTTATGAGCATTTTTATGCAAGTCTTTCAGTTCTTGGAGTTTTGTTCTGAAGGAGCTGCATAAATGTTGGAAGTGACCTTTCATGCCACAAAAGGTGCAGGGGTGTTCAATATTCATGTTTTCTGAATAAGGGAGTTTGAACCCGATTCCATATCTTTCCCTTGAGTCATGCCTCAGACTAGATTCTGAATAAGGGTTTTGAATCCCTTTTGTCAACAATTGACTTGATCCGGATATACTAGGGTTAATAGTTTGTTTTTCACGGAAAATTTCATCTAGCTTATTACTGAGCATTTTCTCCTTTTCAGATAATTCATGAACTTTTTCACTTGAAATGTTTAACCCGATATAAAGCCCTTCGACTTTTCTAATTAATCTATGTTTTTCAATACAAAGAGAATTAATAAAATCGGTCCATAAATCAGACGTGTCATTTGTTAAGATTTCTCTTTCAGGTGCTGATTTTACATTCAAGTGTGGTGGTACGTTACAAGATTTTATGCTTTGCTCCATAACTCACAAGCTGCGATAAACACAAACAGTTATGCCTTTAATGTGTTTACCTGCTCTGTTACCAATTGAAAAATCAGGGGTACCGAAATACAACCAACTTTTTGTTTGGGCTCATGAGTCTTATGGTAAGATATGGACGATCTCAAAAATCAATATCCAAATCTGATAACCTGAGTGGGATTACAAGTGATCAGTCCAACGATCAAGATAAATCTTGGCAAATCCCCTGGATGGATTACGGACCAACTCAACGGTTATTAATAACGTACTTCTTGTGTTTGCTTTAATTATATAATCAGAGAATATAATGCGGAAAGTAAAGCACACAAGACACCGGAGATATTTTTAACGAGGAAACTACGACCTGTAGAAAAAACTCGGGACCTCGTCCAGATTGAACACCACACATTACAAACTGCCTACAAACAGTAGCCTACTATAAGACTTCGGTCTGGGATGTAGCAGAGACCAAATCAATCCCTCCAAGAGAATTGGCTACTGTCGCACTCCTTACGTCTCTAGATCCCCCACAGATCGTCACACACTTGATTCCCCTAGATGTACGTCTGTTACAGGCCTAGTCGTTGCTTTAACCGCTATTAAAGGCTTGTGTCAACATTACCGGCTTTGCAACCTTAATTATAGACTGTATGTTTGAACTGTCCTCTTCAGTTTGACATACACAAAGTGACTTCCTTCGGATTGCTCCAGGTCATACAAAAATCTACTTACAAGCGGGGGCTGACAAGTAAACCAATTAAACTATGCCCAACTTGTCTCTACCTCAGTTGTAAACGAAGAATCACTTAAGAAACTTATACAACTGGAGCTAACTAGGTCTTACAACACAGAGTGCAGCCGTGCGTTGCTTCCTTTCAACCTTGTGTGTAATGTATCAGTTCTTGAATGGCCTTATATCAGAAGAGAAGGACCGTAGAATAGACAAGAACGTGATCAGGTTACCAAGGTTACAGGTTACTCCGATTTCAACCACTAAGGTCTCAATCTCCTACCTGTTCTTCCCAACTCTCAAGAGAAGTCTTTATAGTCGTTAGGTAATTCCCAAGAGGAACTGCTACCTTGATGGGTGTCAAACCAGCAAATTAATTCAATATGATATTTCTCACAAATACTAACAAGCAGCATGGCGGTAGTAGAGTTCGTTCCCACAGAGAGCATAGAATTGTTACTTGTTCTTCACTTCTTATGTAACCATAGGGGGTTGAGTTGATAAAGTAAATAAAGAAAAATAAAAAGAAAG
>JAJJMA010065665.1:0-12654 GCA_023529015.1 Papaver nudicaule
CCCCTCTTTTTCAGAACCCTCAAACCAAACCCAAAACCGTTGATTTAGACCAATTAATTTATGTCATTAGATTTTTTTCCATCCGACCTTCAGTTTGCCAATTTATATATTTTGTTAAAAAGTTTTTTTTTCCTCGTAAGCAATATGTCGATTTGCTAATATATTTACATGATTGAATGAGATCAATGGTTTTTCTTAATAAATAAATGTTACCATCGATTTTTCTCAGAAAATTCAACCACCGGACTTTTGACAAAGTTCAAATGTAGTTTTCTATCGACAATAGTGTAGGGTTTCACGCATAATAATCACGTTGGTTTCGGTTCTAGTTTCATCCACACTTGAAATGGAAGATAGGTTAGTATTAGCACTTTATCTTGGCATGATAATTGGTTGGGTTTTTTTCCTTGTAAAAAACGTGTACTCATTCGAAAACCAGAAAGCTAAGAGAGGATGGGTTAGATGGGACAAGGTTTGCCTACCAAAAGAGAAGGGTGGAGGTTCTATTAAGAAGCTGAGAATAATGAACAAAGCACTGCATACCTTATCTACAGAGATATGAAAATGAAGAGAATACTTTGTAGAGGAAGGTCATCAATTTGAATTTGGAGGGAACTCAAAATCTCTCAATCCAAAGCGCAATACTGCAACAGTGGGGAAGAGGTTATGATGTGGTATTTTGAAGTGCAGGGAAAATATTGTTTCAAACTCTACTATCATGTCAATAGTGGAAATAAGTGCCTATTTCAGAAAGATGTATAGGCCAATGAAATTTCTTTAATGACTTTTTTTCCTAATCTTTTCAACCTAAGTAGAAAGAAAGATGCAACAATAAGTGAAATGCTGGAGTTCAATCAAGACAATAGTTGGAATATTGCTTTTAAGAGGGCTCTGAATGATGGAGAAATTCAGGAAGTAGTACTCATGCTTCATCTCATTCCTGACATCAATTCTGACAGTGGTTCAGATTAAAGAAGTTAGATTCCTGGTAAAACGTCATTCTCAGGGGCACAATGTTACAGGGAATTAGAGGAAGATGGCTCGGTGATGTTTTCTTACAAGAGTCTCTGAAATCCTAAAATTCCACTAAAAAAAGTTATCTTCTTTGTATGGACATTGTGTTATGATGTTGCGCCAACCATGGACTATTTGGATTAAAGATTGTTATCTCTGTGAAAAAAAAATGTTGAATCTAATAGGCATCTCTTTCTTCATTGTGAGACAGCAAGGGATGTCTAGTTATATTTTTCGAAGACATACAACCTGCAGTGGGTGTCTCAAGGATCAGTGAGAAGTACTTTGTGGGAGTGGAATTGGAAGAAAAATAAGAGTTATGCAATTAGAAGAAAAGTCTGGGATGTCATACCATTTGCAATATGGTGGGAAAATTGGATCAAAAGGATGTGCGACTCTACAATGGGAAATTTGCGCCACAAAACCCCATACCCCATTTTCTCTAACAGCTCATCCACAAACTCCCACGAAACATGATATCAAAAGATTTTTCAAGTTTATTTTGCATACTAACCCTTGTTTTCGATACACTCATTTGCAATTAAATTTGTCTTCCTTTAAAAATGCAACTTCTTGATGCGAAATAAGGGTGGAGAGAGCTAATATCAATCTCTCCGCTAGCACCTTCGAAATCAATTTATAAACACTATTCATCAAGACAATGGGCACGAAGCTTTTCACTTATTCAACCACTTCTTTCTTAGGGATTAAAGAGAGGAATGTGTTTTTAAGTCTCCAATAGTGAGTCCCCAATTTATTGAAATCTTTTACTAACTTCATTATGTTTTCACCCATGAATACTAGCACTTTTGGATAATCATAATTCAAAACCCATCAAGGCCAAGAGCTTTCTCTTGGCCCAAACCCTTCAACGCTGCTACGCATCCAGACTCTGAAATGTTTGCTTTCATCCCCAAAACTAAATAGGTGAGTTCAGTTTGATTTTATGATAACCATGTTTATAATAAAATTTACTGTTAGCAAATGCTGACCAAACTAACAAATACTAAATACAATAGTTGCCAACTTATGAGAGTAATCTGGTCATCCATGTTTTTCTGTTTTGTTGGAAAATTGGCACTAAAAAAAGTGGGTGAAAAGAATCATTGTCTCTTACTTCAAGACTCTTTGATAAAGATTCTTTTAGACAATTATTCGACCCTTCTCAATAGAATAATGAGTACAACAGGTAAATGGATATTGCATGTAGAATAGTTGAAGCCCCACAACAAATCCGATTCAAAGTTTGTACTACCTTGACTCAATCAAGAACACACAAAGATAGGGTTCTGATGATGCTTTTGAAGAAGAGAAAACAAAGAGATTTGTTTGATGTGTTTTGAAGAGAAAACATTCATGATATTTTTAGAGGGTTTGCATCCGTTGGAGATGTCTCTTCATCTTTAACATGCATATCTTCAATGCGAGCAAACATCTCTTCATCAACAGACAACAATGGTGAAGGGTAAAGAGTGATTTTACCATCCACGTGGCCTAGCAAATGCGATATGACACTATGAGAAACGAAGGATTTTCCATCGACCGATGGAAAATTTAGCGCCAACGATGTAAAATCCATCGACCGCTAGAAAATCCTTCGTTCGATGTATTTTCCATCGACCGAAGTAAAATATTTCGGTTCCCAATGATTATATTTTCAAATCGAAGAAAAATCTATCGATTATAAATAGAGGTGATTTTGGATCTAGAAATCACACCAACATTTCTGCTCTTTTCTTGCTCTATTCTGCTCTTCTTTCTATAGTTTTGCTAATTAAAACAGAAGAAGTTGCAACTCATCTTGACTTTTCTGAAGTTGTACGAGAAGTTGTGTTAATAAGATTTGTGAGGGATATAGAAAAATAGAGAATGCAAAAAAGCAGAAAAGTATTCAAGTTTTAGAAATTAACCAACTCAAGGTTCCAGCTAAAAGTCAAAGAAGAATTTGAGCAAAAGGCAAAGAAAATTTAAAAGTTGTTTGTACTGGTTAAAAACATCTAGGAAAATCTTACAAAGAACGCATTGAATGGAAGTTTCTTCAGTTGAAAATTTTAAACAAAGGTTCAAAGATAGTGAAAGAGCATCAAACTGAAGTTGCCGACGAAGATAAACCAGTGGTAGAAGATTATCAAAGATTTTTTCATGAAATCCATTTATATGTTTTAAAATGAACTTCAAGGTAATATTTTGTGAAAAAAGACACAATATCGTAAATTATCATAAAAAATTAGTAAATAAACTTTATTTATGATCTATTTTATCATCTATTTTATTATCTAATACCTTTGCAATGACCAAACTTAGCAAAAACAAACTTTGAAATCAATCTTTACTACACCCAAACTTAGCAATGAGTGTATTCAAAACGAAACTTGGCTTTAGCAAGTGCATCGACAACTTCAAAATGAATGAAAGACTCTCCTCTCCATTTGGTATACTCCTTTCTGAGTTGCAATCTTATCGCCTTTGTGGACATATAGAATTTGGTTGTATTTGTAGCACCAACCTCTAACTGCTAAGGTGCGATCTCTAGTCCAATCATGATTGTATGATTGTTTTGGCCTCATTGTAATCTCCACCATATACATAAACCCAAAAGAGCTCATCAGTATCTTGTCTACGTACTTATTACTTGTGGTGATATAGTTTTTGATCCAAGTGGTATCTATTTTAGCATCTTCAAGACGTTGACGCTCGAACCAGCCCAGTCACAGTGTATCTGAAGTTGGAGTTGGAGTTTGATGATTGAGTTACTGCAGGAGGGGTATCTAAAGCCTCAATTGATAAATTTGGTGTTAGACTGGAGTACAATGGGGAGATGCTGGAGGAGTATCCAATATCCATTAAAACAAAGTTCGGCATTAGAGGAGGAGAACCAGATGAGTGAGTTGAAGGGGTAGATGATGAGGTATTTTTCTTTGGTCCATGTAGACTTAAACTAAACATTATCTCGTTTATGGATCGAGTTGACAGAGTAGAAGAAAGTATTGCTAAAAGGAGTAGATACTGATGAAGGTTCTTTATGATTTCGTATGGGTTAAACTTACTAGTATGTCTTCTATAGATCGAGATGACGGAGTAGAAGATGAAGGATTTGACATTATGTGGAAAAACAAAACGAGCCGGATGAATTTTGTATACAAAATCATGGGAAGGTGTTTGAGTTTATATAACTCTCGAAATATTAGACGTCAGATGACTCGATGGATTTTTCATCGATCGATGGAACATCCATCAGAGATAGCAAGGTTGCGGGAAAACAACTTTGGCATATGCCATTTTCACTCTTTACGTGGTCGATAGTGGCCCATACTTAGCAAGAAACAATCTTTTCTTACCCCATAGGAAAGGGCCAAAACAGAAAAATTCCTATGAGACGATGTCTCGCACTCTGTTAGGGTGCGCTGCCCCATAGACCCCTACAACCAGACTGGTCAGGTTGATCACCGAATTTTGCCATAACGCTTATAAAATTAAGGATTTGTTGAAAAAATCCGACATGTTTTTTGACCTGTCTCAACGATTTCATGATTAAGTAGGAAAAACTAAAGTTGCTCAACAACAGTTGAAATCAATCCTCACGTCATTAAGGCAGATCCAAAAGATTTATGGCAGATTTTTTGAAGCTACCGAATATAAATTTATGAAGCTACCGAGTGGTTTAAATAAAAAAATTAACACCACTCGGTAGCTTCATAAATTTATATTCGGTAGCTTCAAAAAATCTGCCCTAAATCTTTTGGATCTGCCTTAATGACCCCAGGAAATCAATTAGGCCGTGATGTAATTGTAAGTACTAGGTGTGCAATAACGAAGCGGCTACTTGGAGCGACCAGATGTAGATAGAACAGTGTTAAGATTTTTTTTAGCTTTCATGTGTGTCTGGTGTTGTCGGTTATTATCTCTGGTCCTTTCCAAATTTTGTCTCTTTTCCCATCTTTTCTTTTTAGGCTGTTCTCTGTGGAGGTGAGAGAAATCATCCCAACAGGGTTTTCCCAGTGCCCCTCCCGGACGCCTGTTTGCTATGGAGGCACCACTGGAGCGAGGGAAGCTATCTCGCTCAGGTGAAGCGATATAGATTATATCGCTTGACCGGCCAAAACCAGTCAAAGCGATATAGCTTCCCTCGCTTCAGTTTTTCTATATAAGCCCAACCTTATGAGCACCCAACCAGACACTCTCATCCATCCCTTTCTCATCCAGTACGATTCACTTTCATCCATCCCTTTCTCATCCAGTACCAGTAAGATCCACTCAATTCCATCCCTTTTTCAGGTATCTCTCAACACGTTAAGTATTTCAACCTTTTTTTATAATGAAATCAATGTTTCATATTTAGAATGATAAATAACGTGTTATGTTTGTTTCATTTTTAAGCTTTATCATTCGGGTTCATACATAATGTTTATTCCTTGTCTAACTTAGACTGTTGTTTCATAAATTAGGTTACAATGAATTATTTCAAGAAAATTATGAGTTTTAAGACGGGCGCCAGGGTTGTTGAGGAGGATGGTGACAGCACCCGCAACAACGTTGTAAGGTACCAAGAGTTTATGCAACACCAACATGAACTTCGACAGCCACTTCCAAGGGATGTTTTGGGGAGACAAAAAACCTTTCGACTAAGGATGGAAGCATACGCCAGGATGATGCACGAATACTTCGACAGTGACTGTGTATATGGCCCTGAAAAATTTCACTGTTGGTTTGGCATGTATCGTCCCTTATTTCTTCGTATTTTGAGTGGAGTTTGTGAGGTGGAACCCAAGTTCCTACAAATGACAGATGCGGCCGGTATTCCGGGACACACACCACACATGAAAATGATCGCAGCAATGAAGATGTTGTGCAAGGGTTGTTCTGCGGATAACATAGACGACTACTGTGCAATGGGTGCTACAACCATCTATGCCTATTTTGAAATGTTTTAAAATGCACTTCTCTATGCCTTTAATGCAAGGTACCTGCGTGTTCCGATGGAGGATGACACCAGACGGTTACTGAATGAGAATGCTGCACGAGGATTTCCCGGAATGCTTGGATCAATAGATTGCTTGCATTGGAGATTGAGGCAATGTCCCACCTATGCGACTGGTAACCATTACTCCGGACATCATAAGTCTGCTAAGGTTATCTTGGAGGCTGTCGCATCTTATGATAGATGGTTTTGGCACGGGTACTTTGGCAAACCGGGGTCGAACAATGACATCAACGTACTCAACGGTTCTGACGTGTTTGATAAGGTTACATCAGGTCTTTCGCCTGCCTGCAATTACCTGGTCAATGGTTCGAGATATAACCATGGTTACTTCTTGGCTGACGGCATTTACCCTAAATACAGTGTACTCGTGGCAGCATTTAAGGACAGTACGAGGAACCCCAGAAAAGCCCTATTCAATAGCTACCAGGAGGCCAAAAGAAAGGATGCTGAGAGAGCCTTTGGAACTATGAAGACGAAGTTCCAGGTTCTTGACAAACCATGCACCTTTCATAAGAAGTCGATGATGAAGTACATAATGAGAGGCTGTATGGTAATGCATAACATGGTGGTAGAGAATGAGTATCGCGCGGAAGACTGGGGGCTCAACACGGAAGAACCTATGCAACAACCCAATGAGTACAACGCACTTAGCATTCATAGTCTTCACGACGCACGTGGTTGGGAAAGACTGCGGACCGACCTAGTACACCACATTTGGGAACAACATCATCGACGTGCTGCAGATGATGATTGGGTTGCACCTAATCCAAGGGACAACCCAATAGACGTTCACGCATTATCGGACGATGTGCCAACGGAAGCGGATGAGTACGAGCTCGAAGAGCTTGATGGGCCCGAAGAAGACCGTCAGGACAACCTGGATGGGGAAGATGAATTCTATGCTAATGGAAATTGAGGTGTGATGGTGCTGGTGAAAGATGTTTGGTTCAAGTGTGATGCTGCTATTGAAATGTGTTTGGTTGTATGTTTTTTGAGTTTGTTTCGTAAATTATTGGTGTGTGGCGAATGGTTTTTAAGCACCTAAGTTTGTTAATGTTTTTTTAGTTTTGTTAAACGTAACGTACATTGTATCGCAAAAATGCATCGTACTTTTCATTATTAACTCCCGCTTATTTAGGCTTTGGCTGTCGACTTTTTTAATTTTAGCAGACACGATGAGATAAGGTTGTGGAAATCCAACTAAAGGATACCCAAGATATAGATAAGGATAAGGTATCACAAAATCAGATATCGTAACGGCTAGATTTCTTCCTATAAATATAGCCAACGTAAAGATGATTTCCATGTACCTTTCTCCAAAAACTTAAGGAACATGGAATGCTCTAAGGTTCACTTTAATTTTTCAGTCATCTTAATTTGTTTATGATCTTAAGTAGTTCTTAGTTTAACAACAACTGCCTGTTTCATTGTAGTGCTCTGCTATCATCGCATGCGGAATATGTGGATCCGAAGATCACAAGTCTGCCCTATGTCCATTTTTGTACTCCGCATGTAACAAATTGACCTGTGATGGTTTTCGCAAAATCATCCAGTCCAACACGAACAAGAATCCAGGCCGTTTGTTTCTTAAGTGTCAAAAACCTGGCTGTGGAGCATTCGAATGGTTAGATGCAGCTATTGATCACGTAAGGCTGGTCAAATTACTAACCACTTGTTATTATTTTCCGCACTCAAGTATCGTGAAGGTCTCAGGGACTACGAGACAGGGCCCCCGCCAAAAGCCTGGAGCTTCAGCGATGTTTTCAATCTCTGGAAGAACCAATTGCCTGGATGGACCCGGAGGAAATTTGGAATTAACCCGCTTGCCGTTCGTTTATCCGGCAACCCCTCTTTATTGTGGTTTTAAGCTTTTTTTCCCTTCAATCGTAGTTGTAAGTGCAATGGTATGTCCGATCCTTGGGTGCCATATCAATCCTCCATTCTAGATTGTAAACTTTATGTAATCGACCTTATCCACCGTGTAAGCCGCTTATGTTATGTAATAAAAAACAATTGTTTCCACAAACGAACTCTTCCTAATGTACATACTCCTTAAGGCTCCGGTAAATTACGAGTGCGACTCAAGGTTGTACAGGGTTGTATACAGGAAAAATCTGAGTGGGTAAATGTTATTCAAAAGGCCGGAATCGCGAGTGTAAGCAGGGTGTAACCACATAACTACGACAACGCCAGCCGGTGTAACGGGGGTGTAAATTAAAAAAGGTCAAACGGAAAGCGAGGAAAGCTATCTCGCTTTTTGAGCGATAAAGCGTTCCTCGCTTTCCTCCCAGTTCCGGGAGGGGCACTGCGCTTTCGCAGTGGGTGTGAGGGAAGAGGAGAGAGAGGGGAGTATAGGCAATGATATTCTGTCGCTTTCATCCCTGCTTTTGGTCCATAGAGAACAGCCTTAGCAGAGCCAGCTATACGGACATGAAATCTACTCAAGGGTGTTGTTGATATTTTGCTTGAATACTTATGAGAAAACATGTGGCTCATGTATACTAGAACAAAAAATGATGACACGGCTATGACATGGGCAGAAATGTGCCGAAAACTCTAGACGTAGAGCGTTTTTCGGTAGAGCAAACGTAGAGATGAGAGAGAGTGAGATAGAGTTTGTGGGAGAAAAATAAAGTGGGACCCACCAGATGATTTAATGGTGCAGGCCCCCTAGATCCAAGGGTGGTTGGTGCTGCCACGTAAGACTCTACATTTGGGAGACAAAAAAATGGGAGACACCTAGGAGCTCCGGAAATGTGCAGCACCATAAGCTGGCATATCTGGAAAGCAAGAAATAGTAAAGCTATTGGAAAATTACCTCAAAACAGCATTCACACGGCTAAAAACATTGTTCAATTCATAAACCATCATATGAATGTCAACAACAGTGATTACAATATGATGCAGACACTTTATTATGATCCTATCCTTGATAATACTTTGCAGATTATTAAAACTGACAAATGGGAAAAATCGGAATTCATGATAAACAGGATTTACATAGCTATTTCAATGTTACCTGATAGATGTGACTCGGCTATTGGGCTAACAATTTATGATGATATAGGAAATATCAAGCAAGTTAGAGGGGAGTCGTCAGGTTGGAGAACAAGAGAGGAATTAGAACAAAATGCAGCGGAGGCTGCTTTCCAGTGGGTAACCGAGATGAGTGGCCACAACATTGAATTTCATAGCGATTCAGAACCTACTCTAAAGCTGCTCATCGGAATGTACGCAGAAGCAAAAGTTCAGAGATTCGAAAACATCACTTTTTTTTGGAAAACCTTACCTAAAGCTAGCAAACTTCAAAGCTATTTCGTTTAATCATATTAGTAGATTTCTAAATATTATGCCAGCAAATATAGCTGTGTATTGTAACAGGACCATCACCATAGACAGTTGATTGGTGAAGACCTGAATCTTTTTTTTTAAAACACATTATGAGTGGAACAAACATTTTTTTTTTTTGAAAGAAAGGCCAGGTGTTGTATTATTAAGTGCAAAAGTTTGTCGTTACAACACGTTTGACAGGCCGTGCCATTCTGTCATCAAACAGGATCTGTGAGAGAAACGCAGGATTTATCAAATCCCATACAACAGTTGACATAAAGTTTGGGTTTTGTTGATGACGAGAGATAGCTTCGTTTGCGAGTGCATCTGCTGCCCTGTTGGCCTCTTTGTATGCATGAGAGATATGAAGATGTGGTATCTGCTGTAGTAGAAAGATGGTCTCGTGAAGTAATCCCCAAAGATACCAAGGAGCTGAGGACGGTCCATTACGTATGATAAGCAAGAGAGCTAATGAGTCCATTTCAATCCATATGTACTGCCAATTGTGACGCAGAGTCGTGCGAGCCGCAAGGAGTAAACCCCAAGTTTCTGCTACCAGAGATGTTGTATATCCTAGAGAAGAAGCCATTGCAAGTATCAATGTACCTCGAAAATCTCGTGCAATTATTCCTGCACCTGCACATCCTGGATTTCCCTTTGATGCACCATCTGTGTTAAGTTTGATATAAGGATGTGTTGGAAACATCCAGTGTACCCAGATATCCTTTGTATTTTCCCTGGCAGTGGCAAATTTGACTTGGGTGGTGTATCAGGCAAGTATGGTGTCACATGTATAGAAGCCCACTGAAATTCCTTCCACATAACTATAATCGGTTGATATAATTGAGAAGGTGTCATAGCTTATCTGTTGTAGATTGTTGCATTCTTAGAGAGCCATATGTGCCAGCATGTGTACTGCAGCACACTTAGTAAGTGATTGAGGAAGGACTTCTATCAATATATTTCTTATTAAAAAAAAAGGGGATTGAGAGGACCCTTTACCTCATAATAATAGATATTTTATTCATAACACTAGAAAGAAGATCTCTTGCCCATAAATCTACGTACGCAATCACCAAACATGCACGACGTTAACATTTTGTATTCATTTCTTTTATGTTCGTTGAGGGTCCATTTTAAGACTTATAGTTGGGTTGGATTATTGCCATTGTAGATCTTCTTAAGGTTGGTCCCATAATGTCTTCAGATGCATTACAGTCTTTACATGTGTTACATGCCAAAAGGGTTTTTGTATTACACGCTTTTAATACTAGGGTCTTGATGGGATGGGTAGGCATATCTTGTGATATTTGGACCATATCTTGGGTGCCTAGTGATAATCTTATTACTTTGTCTACTGGGAACCATTCGAAACCTGTAAGTTTTCAGTTTCTACTCGTTTCAATGTGGTCATAACAAACAATGCCGAAACCAAGTATGATGAATTTCCAAGAATGCGATGAAAAAATAAGAAACCCCTATGCTTTAACTCTCCTGCCTCCCATGGTTGGCATCTCCACTACTGCTTAAAAAGAATAAGGACATACTATCTCAGTGTTATTTTGATCATGCTTGTTTGGTCTCTAAAAACATTTGAAAGGCTAATTTAGTCTTTGAAACACTGTCATCATGCGAATTAGCCTTTCAAATACTGACATCATGGGAATATTTAAGTAAACACAAAACATTTAGCTTAGATAAGATACACACCATAAATCTCATTTCATAAATCTGTCTTAGATTTTCTAGCTACCGAACGAACAGATAAGCCAAACAAACAAGCCAAACCAAACAACCGCTCCTGCAGTCCTCTCCTGTCTGAAACAAGGAAAGAAAGCCGTTGTAGGTTGTGGTGAGAAAGCCGGTTGTTGCTTAACGTCACATTCTCTCTTTACATTTAAAACACACGCATCAATTTTGCTACTTGAATTCTTATCATCATCTCGCTCCGTTATCACTCTCTTTCTCTCCCTCTGTCTTGTTGGTGGTGATCTCTGAAGAACAACAAAACAGAAAATGGAATCAAATATTAGTCAGATAGAAGAAACTGACTTAAAAATCCCAGGAATAGTGAACCAAACAATGGAAATGCTAATCCAATCAGATGATCCTTGTTCCAAAATTCAAGCTGCTAAAGATATCCGAAGACTAACAAAAACATCTCAGAAACATCGTCGTCATTTCTCTGGGGCTATTCAGTATCTTGTTTCCATGCTTAGATCCAGTTCTATTGAATTCAATGAAGCTTCCCTTCTTGCTCTTCTCAATCTTGCCGTCAAAGATGAAAAGTATGTTCCTTTTTCCTCGCTGTTAATTTTTTGTTTAATTGGACTGATATGGGTAATTGGTTTTCTTAGAAAAGATTGAAATTTTGAGTCTTTATTGGATTCGTTTATGATATCTCAGATATGTCTCTCCTTTTTTGCTTTAATTGCTCTTTCTTTCACTTTATCAATTACATAGCTCTGAATTTGATACCTTTTGGAAATTTGAGGTTTGCTTAATTTAATTTAATGTAATAATAAGGTTTGGTTTGTAGTAAGAGAATCTATCTTGAAAATGAATCTTTTTTTGGGGGGTAAAGATTCTGTTCACCTAATTCTGGGTTGTGGCTTTAGGAAAACCCCATCAAATTGGATTTAAGTGATCAAAATTGAATTATCTTATGGAGTTCATTATCTTGTTGTTCTCCAAAAAAATTTATTGTCTTGTCGTCTTGAGGATGGGGGTAGCATGGTTTGTTCATAGTGATTCTTGTTGTGTTTTAACAAATTATAGTAGGCATGAGCTGATAATTCTTATCAGTGAGTTTATGTTAAGCTAGTCAAATTTTGCAGAGCTGTTTTAGCCACCCATTATAAGTCTTCCAAAGAATTGGCTTAAGAATCAGTCAGATTTGGTACCACAGGTTCTGGTTGTACCGAATGCACTCTATGCATTCTTACTACAGATACTGATGAACTCAATTTCAGAATTAGATGATTAGAGTACGAAACTGCAATGTATTGAGTTTGTTGAAGATAACTTATATTTTCAACTAGAAGTATTTAACTTTGAAGCAGTTGTTTTGATTCGATTTTTTGACATACTCATTGGTAACAAGGATTCTTCGTTCTTTCAGTTAAAGAACAAGGAATAGATTCATCTTTCTTCCTTTGCGCCTTCTTCATTCTTCTAATTTTTCATGATCTTCTGACCGTACATACACATGATATTTTCCAAGTATGTAGTTGACTTAGTGACACTGTAACCATGTTGATGTATTTTATAACTTGATACATGTATCATTTGTAAGCGAGTTCATAGTCTTGTGAAAATGGTAATAATCC
>JAJJMA010065718.1:0-15448 GCA_023529015.1 Papaver nudicaule
CATCTTATATAATTAAAGTATCGTACTTGGTTGGTTGACATAGTCTTTCGGATTCTTGTATTGACTCCCTTGTGTGAATCAATCAGATCAGAAAGAGATCTTGTTCTTGAGTTCTTGATTTCAGGAACCGGTCAAGGTTTGACTTATAGATGGACTAAAATAAAAGATTGGTGGTGTACTCGGTCCCATCGTCTTTACACAAACGAAGACATCCGGCTTCATCATTCAACAGGTTAGTGAATCTAAATAACGCGATTCCATTATCTTTTACACTTGTGCTACAAAAGACATAAACATAACTCTCAGCTTGAGCTTTACGTTATGACTTGATCACTTGTGATCAATGTGTCTTATGATAACTCTGCTTTACCACTTGTGGTATTAGTGTGTTGTTATGACGTTCCAATATTGCTTAGAATTTTCTTTTCTTCTCCGTCTCTAAGTTAATATAAAGGTTTTTCCTAAAACCTTTTTGAGTTGGATATAGCAATGTGATGTTATCTTGATAGTACTACGAGATTTGATCCATCACAGTATTGTGTCTCTTCTTACCTAGTCTGGCTCTGTCGGATTGATTGCATATATTTATATGAGCCAATGTAAGAGAGATTGTGACTCATACTTATGTTGTGTAGACTCGAAATACTGATGTTTCTGAGATTCGAATATGACGTCTTGGTTTGGCTCTGAACTTTGAAGTTCAGAATCATTCATTTGATTCTGTATATGAACATCTTGTATGCCATATCTTACTTCTGGATTCCGAAACCATATTTGTGTATCTCAACTTATGAATTTTCAATGTTCGAAACCTCAATGTAGGTTTTGGTAAAACTAACGTCGATTTCGAAACCATAATCTGGTTTTCGCATTCATAGTCCGAAACGTAAATATTGTGACCAATGAGATATAACAAATTCGTAACTATGTTTGCGTGGCTTACAGTGACTTGAGAATCGAGGCCAAGGTGTCTTGACCATGTGAGATCTAAAAGGTCGAAAAGACCCTGGGGTTTCCTAAAGGTTTATGTGAACCGGGAAATATATTCCTATGCGTCGAGGCTAAAAAAGTGTGATGCTGAAACGGTTCTCGACCATATGGACTCTCAAGTTCGACACCAAACATTTGTGAAGAATTTAATATGTGTTTCTTGTTTCGAAACCTTAACCAAGGTTTTGTTAAACAGAATCTAGATTTCGAAACCAAGCTTTAGGTTTCGCTATATGGAAACTTGATTTGGGAACTAAATATGGTTCTGGTCATATAATGAACTTTAGGTTCCGAAACCTTAATTTGGTTTCTGCCAAAACAGATGTACGTTTCGAAACCATAATATGGTTGACTCAGAATGCGTAACTTCGAAGTTCAAACTCTATCTTTTTGATTTGTGCTTCAACGAATTAATGAGTTTGATATTCTCGGTTTGAAGTTTGAATTCGTTCATCTTCAATGTACAACTAAGTGGGAGTGAGTCATCATCTGAAATATGGATAGTCGCTCTAGTTAGGGGACACATGATTTCGGATCAATATTGTACGTGATTAAATCTTCGTATGCTTTACTACTTGATCAAATATTCATTTGATTATTCATTTGATGTTTTGATTTGAATTCTTGGATATCATTAACGTGACATCTATATTGGAATCAAGAATTCAGGAGATTTAACATTTTGCTAGTTACTCGTGGAATCTCGCACTGTACTTCCAATGGTATATCTATTTGCGTGATTCGGAATGTCTGAACCTACGTGTTCACTTAAGCTTAACACACAAGGCTTTGTCCTTGTTTGTTATGATACGTTTATGTGGAACGTTGAATCACGTTGGACCAGATCCCACTTCCACCTAGGTTCGTCTGGTTAGCCTAGCAATACCAAGGAAGTAATGTCGACATTATTAAAGCTGGTGACGACATTTGGAAGTAATAATATCTAAGGAGATTTTCGAAACTAAGGACACGTTTTCGAATTGAGATCTTTCCCAGGGATCATATTTGGTAAGCGCTATATTTCGAATTAAAAAGAAATATCCAAATATACCTTAAGATATTATTTTCTTTGATTGCTCTTGGTTAAACATGTTTCGAAAATATATTTTCTTTATGGAATATATTTTCCCTAAATGTAAAATGCTAGAGTATTAGTTCTCATTAAAAGTTATGAGACTAAATGGGGAATTTCGGAACTATTATGTAAATGTGCTTTGTGGAATTTTCGAAATTAACTTTGCCTCATTTCAAAGCTAAAGCCTTAGTCAATATAAATAGGAGTGGTATCTCTCCTGAAAGCTTTATCCCCTTGGCCAAGCCTTTCTTCGGAATTGTAAGCTTGTGTTGACGCTTTTCTTTTCAGTTACCTTTGAGTTTTTGCTCTCGGTCTTGAATTGCGGGAAAGTCTTCTCTTGGGATCGAGAAGCCTAGAAGTACCTCTTACGGGAAACTTGTTTATGTTTACTAGTCTTCTTTTTATTGTACTTGTGTTCTGTGCTATCACGTCTATCAAACCTAACGATCTTGTTTATTCTAAGGTCCTTCTCTACTGATATAAGGCCACTCAAGATCGTTGTGATTAGAACATACTTTTTATCTATCAACCTGGATTTGTCAGCAAGCCGCTTTCGGTTTGTGTGCCTAAACTATAGATATTGAAAGGAATCAAGATCGTTGTTATTGGATTTGTTTTTTGCAGGTACATCGTTCTTTACGGTCATATCATATCGTACTTGCTACAACTATCTGCTTGATTCCAACTGGGACAACAAGGTTGCTCTTTCAAGAGTTTAGGTTTTGAAACCTTGATCGATATCTCGAGGTGTTTATTGCCTAAGTAAACTTAATATCCTCGCTCTTGGTGTGAAAAGACTTCGGTGAAATATCTGTTAGTTACCAAGGATATCATCTAGCGATTTGACCTGCCGCTATTTGGTTGTTGTCCATAAGGTTGTAATCGTCCGATTGGAGGTCGGGTAGCGATAGTCCTCGCGACGGGCTGTGAGGCAACTCTTGCGTAAGACAGTAACGTGCGTCTATTTACGTAGGGGAGTACATGTGCGTGACCACCTTGATGTGGTTGGAGGCGTAGGAATACTGAGGGGAAATCTTTGTGACTAATAGTCGTATTAGGGTCATATTGTCTACACCATCTAGTCCGAAGTCTGAGATTAGGTGTGTTGGCGGCTTAATTCTTAAGAGTATTCAGAACTGGACTAGGTCCCGGGGGTTTTCTACGAGTTTGTAGTTTCCTCGTTAACAAAATCTTGTGTGCACTTTACTTTACTTCCGCATTATATTTGAGTCATCTTATATAATTAAAGTATCGTACTTGGTTGGTTGACATAGTCTTTCGGATTCTTGTATTGACTCCCTTGTGTGAATCAATCAGATCTGAAAGAGATCTTGTTCTTGAGTTCTTGTTTACAGGAACCGGTCAAGGTTTGTCTTATAGGTGAAATAAAAGATTGGTGGTGTACTCAGTACCCTCGTCTTTTCAGAAACTAGTCGATTTTTTCTCATATTATTCCTCTTGGAGAATTTTAAGAAGTTGGGGAATCTTCGTTGAAGCACGAAACATGATGATGTTTCTAATATTATTCATACTGGAGTATTCCGAAAAGTTGGTGAATCTTCACTTGTTTTTTCTTATATTATTCCCAACTGGAGTATTCCAAGAAGTTGGGAATCTTTGCCAAAGCATGAAACTAATCAATGTTATCATATCATCCTACTAGAGTATTTCAAGAAGTTGGGAATCTTTGCCAAAGCACGAAACATTATGATGTTTCTCATATTATTCCTACTGGATTATTCAAAGAAGTTGGGAATTTTCCTCGAAGCACCAAACTAATCGATTTTTCTCATATTATTCCTAGTGGAGTATTCCAAGAAGTTAGGAATCTTCGTACTAGAGTATTCCTAAAAGTTGGTGAATCTTCGTTGAAGCACAAACTAATTGTTTTTTCTTATATTATTCCCAACTGGAGTATTCCAAGAAGTTGGGAATCTTTGCCAAAGCATGAAACTAATCGATGTTTATCATATCATACAACTAGAGTATTCCAAGAAGTTGGGGAATCTTTGCCAAAGCACGAAACATTATGATGTTTCTCATATTATTATTCCTACTGGATTATTCTAAGAAGTTGGGAATATTCCCCAAAGCACCAAACTAATCTATTTTCTCATATTATTCCTAGTGGAGTATTCCAAGAAGTTAGGAATCTTCGTACTGGAGTATTCCTAGAAGTTGGGAATCTTCGCTGAAGCACAAACTAATCGTTTTTTCTTATATTATTCCCAACTGGAGTATTCCAAAAAGTTGGGAATCTTTGCCAAAGCATGAAACTAATCGACGTTTCTCATATTATTCCTGCTGGGGTATTCCGAGAAGTTGGGAATCTTCGTCGCACGAAACTAATCGATGTTTCTCATTTTATCTATACCAGAGGTTTGGAATCTTCGTCGAAGCACGAAGCGTGATGATGTTTATGATGTTATTCCTACAAGAGTAATCCTAGAAGTTGGAAATCTTCGCCGAACCACGAAACTTGTCGATGTTATCATATTATTCTTATTGGAGTTTTATTTTGTTGCATACAAAAACCCAATTAGTCCAACACTCGTATAATTAAATGTGTACGGTCACATTTACGAGCCCTATACCCCTATGCAGATTATCCAGAAATTGTGACCTACCTTTTTATCTTGCTCCATGCTACATGTTGTATCTGTTACATATGTCCTACGGTTACATACAAAAAATTATAATGTAATTTGTACGGATCCTCCTAATTTCTTGCTAAAATCTAGTGAAAATTAGAGATATATAGGAAAGTATACAATGATATTTTGGCAAAAAAATCCCCAAATTTAATAGAGATAACCACCCAATAATCTCTCTGATTTGTTATTAGGAAATCCAAAAATTTGGGAAACTAACAGAAAAAACTTTTTTGGCGGGATGAAAATCAAAGGAAAATTCTCAGAGTGGGATGATTCCCGCCTAGTGTTTTGGCTCAATTTTAAAATTAGGTTTTACTTTAAAACTCGATTTATCATTTTTCTTAAACCACAAGTCTACTACCAACTCATCTTCTTCACATGGACTCATCTCTTTTCTCTGGCTAGTTCTAATACTGGTATTATTTCTTCAACCCATTCTCGATTCAATACAAGTGATGTTTCAAATCATGTTGTTTTATACATACTGTTGATTTTAATATTTATTGAAGTAAAGAATTTGTTTCTTTTATTTTTTTGACGATGGCGGAAAATGATGTCCTAGGACCAGAATATGTTTGCCCTGTTTATATTTCATTTTCATATAAACCTGATACATCTAAAATTTGCTTTTAATTGTTGCAATAGTTTCAACACATATATTGTTTTGTGAACGCTCTTGTTAGATCTTAATCAACATAAGCTCATATTCCTAACTTTGTTGTATACACACAGTTTAGGTTATGGCAGACGATGAGTTTTTCAATATGCTTGTCAATAGACCAGGATTCAATAGATTCCTCGACGACCTGGTTAGGAGAAAAGTTGGACTGCGAGTATTGGAATGGAAGTATGTTACTCAAGAGGCAAAGGATAATATGTGGGAGAGGATACAGGCAAGCAACTACTGATTTCTACATCCAATACTCTTACTTTTTTTATTCATCACTTTGTTTTGTACCTGTTCCTAACATGCCACTAAATATTATTGTAGAAATATTATGACATCGAGGAGTCCACAAGGAAAAAAACGATGAATATTCTCAGTGAAAAACTGAGAGACTTCAGAATGAATTTGTATAACAAGTTTATAGCTCCCAATCCGCATAAAGAAAACCTGGCGCTAATAGTTCCCAAAATGTACAAAACGTTTGTGGATCGAGTATCATGGGACAATTTCGTGGAATATAAACTTTCAGAGCTATCCAAGGTTAGATTTTTGTGTTTATCTTCGTTTTTTATATGTTTTATTTGTCTAGTCTAATATACTGATGAGGAACCTCTCTCCAACATTGATTAGTGAGACCCTATAATTATTATTCAAGTTTTATCTGCTAAAGACCAATTTTTTTTTTTTTGTCAGACTCAGGCTCCGAACAAAAGAGCAAGAGGCATGAATATGCTCTCCTCGGAAATCACTGCTGAGATCCTATCTTCCCTACCAACAATAGAAAGTGTTCTCGAATGCAAATCCATGTGCAAGGAATGGCAGGCAGCGCTTGCGAAACACAGATTGGGTCTCTTATGTGCAGTCTCCACTATGCCTCACCGTATGGAGGTTTTTTAATGCCTAAACAAATCAATCATGCACAAACAGGTAGCATCGGCCCAATAGATTTTTATGCAAGTGTTACAACACACAAATATCTCTCCCCAATTCTTGTTGGCTCATGCAATGGGCTGGTATGCTTTGGATTACCACACAACAATATTCACGATCCAATTTATATTATGAATCCATTAACTGGTGAACACCTCCACCTCCCCAAACTTGTAGGTCCATTTCCATGTTATTTTGATGTGAAGTCAGGATTCGGGTACTGTGAGTCTACTGGTGAATATAAAGTTGTGAGAACGTATGACCAGGGGAAAATCCAAGTGTACACTCTTGGCGATGGTAAGGGTTGGAGAAACAAAGAAGACTTTCGGTACAAAATAGATGAGCCGCGTCTAGTATATTTGCACATGGGCGTTTATCTTGGCTTGATCGCTCTGCAAAATTAAGGATTGTATCTTTCGATTTGCATACTGAGATCTTCAAAACAGTATCACCACCCCCAATACAGATCCTTAAGAAGGTGAATCCCATTATCGGGTTAGCACAAATTGGACTGTTTTTATGTCTATATTATATGAGCCATCATGGAGACGACATTACTCTCTGTTTGTGGTCACCCATTCTCGAGAAAAGAAACTGTTTGAGAGCAAATGCCAGATGTAGGGAAAGCAATTGGGTGAAAGTGTGCAGCATTGAATTTGGAAAGAAGGAACAAGACTTGCTATATTATGTACCTATTGCACTTAGTAAGAACAATGTCTTATTGTTGTGGCGAATTTCAATGATGAGCAGGAAAAGTCTATGTCGTTACGATTTGAACACTAAAACTAACCTGATTATCTGGAAGCCTTGGCGTGAAGATCTACTAGAACCATATCTTCACATAGTACCTCACATGGCGCTGAATGTATCATTGAAAGGCTTTGGAGCAAAACCCGACCCATGTTGTGAAGATATGCATCAAAAAACGCACTTCCAGGTGCATGGTTTTATTTCTTTGTATTAGAAAACCCAATGTGGACGTAGTTAGTAATCCCTTCGTCCCACATTACTTGAGCTAGCAACTTTAAAATCTTGTCCCACATTACTTGAGCTATTCCAAATATATTAGTCGTATTTCTAATATTACCCTTCTAATTGATCATTATCATCAAATCTTAATACAATAAATATGTATAATTTCATAATCATGTTTATACTCGTTACGTAGATGTTTTAAAATGCTTTTCAACGATATAAAGTTTACAATTATACGTGCCATAATTTAAAAAATATGTTGTTTCTAAATTTTACTATATTGTTATCCAAAGGGTATAATTGGAAGAAAAAAAATAGTAAATATTAATCTCCCTCCTCTTTGCCTTAAGAATTGTGCAAAATTGAGATAGCTCAAGTAATATGGGACGGAGGGAGTATAATTTAACGGGAAACAATGACACTTCTTTGTGACCTACCTTATATTTTCCAACAGTCGTGTGAAACAAACTGATCGTGCAAATGCTTCACTGATCCTATCTGTCAGGCATGTCTTTTCCCAACAGTCGTGTGAAACAAACTGAACGTGCATACTGTGCATAACTGATTTTATCCGCCAGGCGTGTCTTTTCCCAACAGTCGTGTCAAACAAACCTTTTGGATTGAAAGTCTATATATGACTTGTGCCACTATCAGTGTGATGTACCATTTCTCCAGCAACCACAAGGGATAACTCACCCACACACTTGAATATCATGCCCCAAGACTTGGTTCACGAGATATTAGATTGCCTTCCAACTACACAATCAGTTTTTGATAGCAAAGCCGTTTGCAAAGAATGGAGAAGCATGCTTGGAAATAAAAGGATTGGGCTTTTTTTCAGTGCGGTCCCAAATACGGACGACATGTATTGTTGGATGAAGGCGATAGTACACAAATGTTCTACACAAAACATATTACAGTAGAACCTCGATAAATTAATGGTCGATGAATGAATAACCTCTCCAAATGAATATTTTTCTCCAGTCCCGACTTGGGCAAAGGGGATAAATGAATAACCTCGCTAAATGCATTAATGAATAATTGTTTATGAGTCATTAAAGGCCCAATGAAAATATAAATGAATAGTCACTATGTTTAATACAAAAAATTTGAACAAATATTGATAACAATCTCCAACAAGTATTCAGATGATGTTTCTGAGAGTGTGCGATATTCTGGTTTGGCTAGTAACGAAATCAAACTTTTTTTTCACCCATGCTTGCATTTCCTTTTGGCCAATACTTGGATGTTCCTTCTTATACTCATGTATGACCCTCCTTATTTTATCGGTTAAAATTATTTTTTGTTATTTTTGTTAGTTGATGATCGGAAGCCATTGAACATAAGATTTAAAAGCTAGAATAGAATGGATTCTATATCAAACTACTCTCATAAACACATATAAGATTTTAGACTATATATAGTTGTAGTATCTGTTAAATATATATATATTAACATTTTGGCGGAAAAAAAAGGCAAAGTATTATATATTTTTTCTAGAATCTAAGTATTCAATATAATTTTATTTATATCTCTTCTTTTATATATAATTTTGAGTCTTTGACACACGTTAATATCTAAATGAATAAATATTCGTTTATCGATAAATAAATAATCTCGCTAAACGAATATTTTTTCCCGGTCCCAAGAGCATTCATTTATCGAGGTTCTACTGTACAGAGGAAACCTTCCACACAGTAATAACTGGACAGACTGACCCTGAAACAGGAGATCGCAAACATACTTTTCAAATTGTTGGCTCTTGTAACGGGTTGGTCTGTCTGTATGTTCGGCATAAGTGCTCAGGTGATCCTATTTATATCATCAACCCCGCCACAGGTGAGCAACTTATCCTCCCTGGAATATGCAGATATCCTACATATTTTTCTGGGGGAACTTCTGGCACCAGCCGAAATGTAATAGGGGGTTTTGGGTACTGCGAACATTCCGACGAACATAAGGTACTCCGTATTCATGAGGATTGCATGGTGCAAGTGTTTACCCTTGGGGACAAGAGGGGTTGGAGGCACACCAGTTATTGCCCGTATAGCTTTCTTTGTAAAACCGGTTAATATGCACAGGGCCATCTTTACTGGTTGGAATGGTGCTTCCGATCACATAAGATGGAATTACAATCTTTCGATCTGAGTTGGGAGGAATTTAGGGATCTTAGTCTACCATCATATCACAACGAGGGTTTATATGTAGAAAAGAATGCCAGAGTTGGGATGATTCTATATGGACCCCGTTTGTGTGTTTACTACACTCACTACACGGTGAAAGGAGTTCGTGTAGATTTTTGGTTGGTGACCGAGGATAATACTTGGAAGATCAAGAAGAGCATACCACTACCGTGGCTAGAGTACTCCAGTCCACGGTATGTGCCGATTGCTTTTGGAGATGATGATAAAATTCTATTGTGGAAAAGGCGCCGTTTACTGTGTTACCATTCATCCACCGGAAATTTAGAGGAAATCGGGGGAAACATTCACCACCAGACATATATTGTGGTTACTCCTCACATGATGACCCATGTTTCTTTGATGGATTTTGGTGGAAACTCTGGTGGGCCGCGTTGTTCCTTGTTGGCTACAACGTGAGTTTGAAATTAAGTAGAGTATTTATTCAGCGTTGTTTTCTTTTTCATTTACCCTTCCTTTATAGTACATTATTAGTAACTAAAACTTGTTTCATTTCTCAATCTACTACCAGTGGTGTCACCGCTTGTATGTGTAATAAAATTTGATTGATCCAAACAATACTACAAACTAGAATCCGTACATTTACCAATGCCTTTTTATCTTGCTCTGTGCTACATTATGTTCGAGACATGAAAGTATATATCGATATTTTGGGAAAATATTGCCAAAATTTAATGGAGATAACCACCCAATATTCTCTCTGATTCATTATAGCTGGAAACTAAAATTTAGGGAAACTAACCATAGTTGGTTACACGAAATCTAGAAACTTTCTCTTTAACAATTCGAAGATCAAAACCACATAAAATTTCAACCAAAAACGGGATGAAACGAAAATCCTCGAGCGGGATGATTCCCGCCTGGTGTTTTGGCTCCATTTTAAAGTTAAGTTTTACTTTAAAACTCGATTTATCCTTTCTGAAACATCTACTCCTAACTCATCTTCTTCACAGGGTTCATCACTTTTTTCTGGTTGGTTCTAATAATGGTATTATCTCTTTAACCCTTTCTCGATTCAATACAAGTGATGTTTTAAAGGAAATAAAATGTTTTTTTTGACTAATAACTAATAATCATAGGTTGTTTCAATCCGGTTCTTATATCAAAATAATGTTCTAGGGTTAAGTTATATGCATCAATGGTACTTTTGCTCTTATATATGTTCAGATACTGTTTTTTTTCTTCAATATAAGCTCATATTCTACCTATGTTGTGCATGTGGTGCTTCGCTGTTAGGTTTAGCTATGATTTGGTTGAATCATTCATTTCTTTGTTACCATGGTTTTTTCTTGATATCCCGATTAAATGGTTTATTTCATATAAACCTGATACATCTAAAATTTGCTTTTTAATTGTTGCAAGAGTTTCAACACAAGTTGTTTTGTGACCGCTCTTTTAGAAGTTAGTCAATATATGCTCATATTCCTACCTTTGTTGTACGTACACAGTTTAATTTATGGCTGAAGAGGACATTTTCCACGATATGCTTATCGAGGTCGAAGAATACCCCGAGGACGACAATATAATTGATGTGGTGGATGACGATGAGATACCTGAAGTAGAGCACTATGATCATTTTGATTTTAAAAAAATCTTAACCAAACGTAGAGCACCATTCAATAGATTCCTCTGTGACCTGGTCATGAGAGAAGTTGGACTCCCGGTATTAAAATGGAAGTATGTGACCCAGGAGGCAAAGGATAAAATGTGGAACGAGATACAGGCAAGCAACTATTGATTCCTACAACTATCATTATTCATCATTTTTATTTATCAATTTTGTTTTGTGCCTTCACTAACATGCCATTTAATATTACCCTAGAAATATTATGGCGTCGACGAGTGCACAAGGGGAGAAACGATGAATTGTCTCGGTGTAATACTGTAAGACTTCAGAAGGGAATTGTATAACAAGTACATAGCTTCGCATAACAAAATTTTGGAGCGGATGGATCCCAGAAACCAGAAGAAAAAACATTGGAACTTTTTCGTGACATATAAGCTTTCAGAATTCAAGGTTAGATTCTTTTGTTTATAGTTTTTTTTTTTTAATGTTTTTCCGTACATCCTTGCGTGTGTATTTCATCATTAAATCGAACTCAAAGAGGTAAGACCAAATATATATATATATATATACCCAGGCTCTGCACAAAAGAGCAAGAAACATGAATAGGCTCCCCTCGAAAATCACTAGTAAAATCCTGTCTTCCCTACCAACAACATAAACTGTTCTCGACTGCAAATCCGTGTGTAAGGAATGGCAGGCAGCGCTTGCGAAACACAGATTGGGTCTCTTATTTGCTGTCTCTACTGTACCTCACCATATGCAGGTATTTTTAATGCCAAAACAAATGAACCATGCCCAAACCAGTAGCATTGCCGCAGAATCTCTTTTCAGGATATCACACAGAAATACTTGCCCAACTCTAATTGGCTCATGCAATGGGCTGGTATGCTTTGGGATACTACACAACGGTATTCATGACCCAGTTTATATTATGAACCCATCAACGGGTCAGCACCTCCACCTCCCCAAACTTAAACTTGTAGGTCCTTTTATATATTGTTGTCGGGCAGGTTTCGGGTACTGTGAGTTTACCGGTGAATATAAAGTTGTGAGAACCATTGGCAAGGGGAATTTCCAAGTGTACACTCTTGGCGATGGTCGGGGTTGGAGGAACCAAGACTTTGACTACATACTAGATGAATCGTCTGGTATATTTGCACATGGGCGTATATTTTGGCTCAAAAACATAAGGAAATTACGTATTGTATCTTTCGATTTGCATACTGAGAAATTTGAAACAGTATCACCACCCCCATTCAAGATCCCTAAGAATGTACATCCCATTGTCAGGCTGGTCCAAATTGGACTGTCTTTATGTCTATATTATATGAGTCAGCATGAAGGCGATGTTACTCTGTGTTTGTGGTCACCCATTCTCGAGAAAAGAAACTGTTTGAGGGCAAATACTAGTTGCAGGGAAAAGAATTGGGTGAAACAGTGCAGCATTGAATTGGGAATGGTGGAACCGGACCTGTTATATTATGAACCTATTGCACTTGGTAAGAACATCGTCATATTGTGGCGAATTTCAATGTTGAGCAAACGTCTTTGTCTTTACGATTTGGAAACAAAAAGTAACCCGGTTATCTGGAAGTCTAGACGTGAAGATACAGTTGATCCATACCTTCACATAGTTCCTCACATGGCGCTGAATGTACCATTGGAAGGCTTTGGAGCAAAACCTGACACCTGTTGTGATGATATGCATCTAACAACGAGCTTTCATGTGCATGAATTTTGGAGTCTTTAAATGGTGCGGAAGTACTGATATACCCAATGGGAAACTTGTTATTCAATCATTAACTTGTGGCCCAAACTAGGTTCATTGGGAAAACATAAATGTAATACTTTCTCTAAGTGCTGCTTTTGATTATTGTCAGTTATATTTTGTTAGTCGAGATGATAACCAGGTAGCAGATGGCATCTCTAAGTTTGTTAGGAGGTCTAAGTGTTTCCTAGATTGCTATTATAATTTTCCTTCCTTAGTAAGTAATGTGTCAAAAGATCAAAACTTGGTAGTTGTTTAATCATCAATGAATTTGTTCTGCTTATCAAAAAAATTGATACACCCATTCAGAGTTGTATTGCTTCTTCCTGCACAATATTAGGGAAGTGTATATCTATAAATATTTTGGGGGAAAAAATCCTAAAGTTTAATGGAGATAACCACCCAATAATTTCTCTAATTTATTTAGGGACTGTAAAGACGAGGGTACCAAATACACCACCAATCTTTTATTTTAGTCCACCTATAAGTCAAACCTTGACCGGTTCCTGTAATCAAGAACTCAAGAACAAGATTTCCTTCAGATCTGATTGATTCACACAAGGAAGAATCCGAAAGACTATGTCAACCAACCGAGTACGATACTTTAATTATAATTGAAAGCTCAAATATAATGCGAAAGTAAAGTAAAGTACACACAAGATTTTGTTAACGAGGAAACTACAAACTCATAGAAAAACCCCGGGACCTAGTCCAGTTTTGAATACTCTTAAGAATTAAGTCGCCAACACACCTACTCTCAGACTTCGGACTAGCTGTTAATAAGTCATTCAATTAATTTCTCAAGGAGAGTGGGAAATTTACAAGAGAATACCAGCTATACACAGACACCCCCTAACAGACTAAAGGGTGCCTATTAGCGATTGTACAAAGAAACACAAGAAAGGATAGCTTGAAAGATAAAAACAAAATATAGGCTCGCAGGCCTGATCATAAGCATGGGACTACTGCCAATTTCACAAGCTAGTGAAACATAAGACCACACCCATTAAACCCTCTGACTTCTAATGTATGTGTCCACCGGGTTTTCTACTTCAGACATAAAATTTGGTTTGCCGTCATAGAGCACAACTTCCCCTGATCCTAGCCGAGCACCCTTCTTTGCCATTTGATCTGCTGAGAAATTCGCCTCTCTTAAAATATGTTCATACGTCACCTTATCATACTTAACAATGGCTTGCAACCATTTAGCCCGAATACGCCAGGGAGTATTGTCATTGCTAAAAGCCATTACTGCTGCCATAGAATCAGACCTAACTCTGATATTCCTCATTCCAAACTGAACAACCCATTCCAAACCACAAGCATTTAGTTCTGCCCAATAATTGGTATAAACTCCTAACCCCTTTGCCAAACATCCAAGCACATCACAAGCATTATTCTGAACAACCACACCACACCCTGCATTACCAGGATTACCTTCTGTTGCCCCATCACAACATATTAGAACTTCATCCATATCCGGTGGCTTCCATTTAATCTCAATTATCTTCAGCATTGCATTAGTTCTATTAGAGACCTTAAAATAGTTTAGGACACTTACATCTTCACCAGGATTGACGTGCACCTTAAATCTTCTTGAATTCTCAGCTATAGCTATATAAACCTTACTTATCATTTTATAAAAAGGTGTAACCCTTTCTTCATACCAACGTTTGTTTCTCATGGACCAAAGCTCCGACTTCACTGCTATATCTGCTGTTTGCCAAAGTCTTCTTATCATATGAGCTTTATTTTTAGAGTTAGCATATGAAATCATCAGATTATAGTCGGGTTTCAGCTTGAAAATCCCTGCCACCCATCTCCATAACTTCTTAGCAACCTCACACATCCATAGAATATGATGCAGTGAGTCTATGCCCTTTTTGCACATTCTACAAACCATGTCAACTGTGTAGCCAAATCTCTCTTCAACCTTATCCTTATTTGCACAACAATGCTTACAAAGAAATTTCCAGTTTTGAGCAGCAAGTTTTGGATGAACATTCTTGCCCCAAATAAGCTTAGTTCCTTCCAGTTTTGGGTATTTCTTTCTGATCAGTTTTCTTGCAGACTGAACTAGAATATACCTTTATCATCTGGAGCCCAAATTCTGAGATATGTTCCTCCAGCTGGTTTAGGTAATGCATCCATGTCAACACCAGCATTAGTCATCACATTCTGAACTGCAATAGGTATCGACCAGCAACCATCCACTATAATATCACTGACTCGAGATGAGAATTGAGGTCTAGCAGCTCTAGGCACTCCCCTGGCAACAACAAGACACACATTAGAGCACCAAGAATCAAAAAAATAAGGATGTATTATCTCCATCACCAATAATAGTTGAAGTGTGTGCTTCAACAACTGGATCTACCAGCTTAATGCCCTTAAAAATGGAAGATTTTTGTAGTCGTTTCACCAGCTCTCCATCATGCTTGATATATTTAGCACGAAGAAATTTTCCCCATGTTTTGTTAGAGTTTCTAATCTGCCACCATAACTTCATCAGAAGTGCCTGGTTCATAGTCTTCAAACTAACCAAACTTAAACCACCTTCCTCGTACGGGCAACACAATTTGTCATATGCTATGATGAAACTCTTCGACACCTTACTATCT
>JAJJMA010065726.1:0-11217 GCA_023529015.1 Papaver nudicaule
AAATAGATGCATGGTTCATGGGTTTGCATTGCTAGTACCCTGTACGCCTTCGGAAGAGTTCTAACTCTTGACCTGACACACCAATAGTTGTAACTTTACTAGTTTTGTTCAGTAAATTCCAGGCCTACTATTTCAGACTTGCATCTTACATGTCAACACACCTCAAATAGAACATCTGGGATAAGGCCCATTCCGTGGGCAAACGACACAAAACAATTTCCTTCAAATTCCCAGTCAGTTGCCCATTTCCTATCAATATCATGTAACCCTGTATCAATTGAGTTAGAATTCAGCTAGAAGATTGTCATACATGAGACTTTTTTTTATCAGAAACTATAGAAGTTCATACCTTGAGTACAGGCTTTAGACCAGCTTCAAGACCTGAAAGAGTTCTCAATTTCTGTAATATTGTACTTTTAATTTTCGAGTTGATCAAAGTTCACAAGGATAGTTACCCTTCACAACTTCAGAAGCCAGGGAACGCACATATCCCAGCATAGGACTCTCCAGAAATGTAAAATGGGTTTGACAGGAACTCCAGGTGTTGCTTGAACCACTTCTTGCACAAAAATAAGTTGAGAAACCAATATTGACTGATTCATATGTTGCTAGAATTTGGACGAAGGTATCATTATTTGTATGCTTTAAGATCACTAACATTGACCCGCAAATATGCATATACAAATTTGCAATGTTTGGCTTGATTTCACATAAAAACATGTTTACTGGTTTCTGAAAAGAAGAGATTTGTGCTGTTCTCCGAATCGATTCCAATTTAAATTCATTCATGCTCATGCATCGTGTATGCAGGGGAGTCCGATACTAGGCAGAATAGAGTACATTACATACATTACAATTAGTAAGCAAGCATTTTAGTCTTTCATAAAAACATCTTATATTTCCAAAGATCCTAATCAAGCTGTTGCTTTTGCCCAAAGTTTGGCCACATACAATTCAAAATGCTTATAGCTTGCGAAACGCGTTTTTAACTTAATGCCCCTGATGTAAGTCCACTAACTGTAGTGCAACCAGAATTAAAAAAATACCTTGAGAAGAAAGGAGTGTGTTCCAGTGAAGTCTTCAGATCTCCAGTTTTGTAGTTCGGTGGGTTATCAGATTAAGACAATCCAACACCAGCTGGAGAATCCAAATAGATAATGTTTGAAACCTGAAACGAAATCCAAATATCTTGAATTGACATGAATAAGCCAAATAACAAAAAAACAAAAAAAAAAAAAGGTCTAACCTTGGACCAACTATATGGATTAAGTTGCAGTTTGGGAAGACTTCCACAAGTCTTGGGCTTGTCAAAATTGAATGGACCATGTTCACAAACAAACCCATCCAAACTGGAACACCCAGGACCACCCTTAAGCCAAATAACAACAGGATCTTCATTTGGACCAACTTTAGCCTTTAGAATAACAAAGACAGAATCTTTACAACAAAAAAGAAGAAGATGGATTTACCAGAGTAGTGCTTAGAAGGAAAAGTGCTATTAAAACCAGGAAGATAAGTAATTGGAGCATTGCCAGGAGCTGCTTTAGTGAATATGATGATGATAAGAAGAAGAAACAGAAGTACCACAAAATTAATGAAAGATTGATTAACTGAAAATAGTACATACAGTATTTGTTTACATATTTGGTAGTAAAGCTACATTAATGTCAGTGCACTAATCATATATTTCCTGTAAGCTATCCGAAGGTGAGTGGAAGCTCATCTGAGTGGAAGCTCGCCAACTGTTGCGCGCACTCTATAACCTCATGTTCTGAAAAACCTGTATGCAACTCCAGTGAATCATTCCAAATAGGAGTTATCTTCAGGTGGAGCTTTGCAGCATAAACAGCAGATGCTGCTAACATCGACGGAGAATACTTTATCATTGCATACTGCATCAGCCCCAACTCTGCCATAAAAAAGGCCATGTCCTCCATCTCTTTATCTGCCCCAGCTGCCTTTACGAAACGAATAAGGAAGTGGTATGTATTAGGGACTGTTAATGTCCATCCAAGGGTTTCCAAGACTGATTTCTCCATGGCCAGTATTTGCTCCCTGTTGTAAAGCCCAGAAACAATAGCAACATACTCTTCCACTCCTGGTGGATAATCCTCTTCATACTTTCCAGCTATAAGCATAGCACTCAATCCTAGCAGAAATAAATCCTTTTGCGCGACTAGATTCAACTCAAGGTATCGGTCGGACAATGTGTACGGTAAGGAACAGAACTTCTGACGGAAACTTCAACTTTAACTGAACACCACTCAACCAATTCACGAGAACCAACCTCGCATGCTCATCAATCTCCTTCTGCCGATGCATATAATCACCAACCTGACTCCAAGTCTCTGCGAATTTGTAAAATCTGTACAAATCTTCCACGTACTCGACTCCTGCCAAGATGTTATTGACATCTTCTTTATCAATCTCGCTTACAAACTTCTGTTTCTTCAATAAACCAATTACAGAGTCTTTGGGTTTAGTACGCTTTGCTCTAACAAGCTTCCTTTGACCCCGCTTTGCAATATTAACAACCTTCCTTGGACCCAGTGCAGGATTTCCGGGTGCAGTGAGTTTCTTCTGAGCTTTTTTAATCATCATGATTTTATTTCAAGGAGAAACGCTTTTTAGATGCTCAGAGAGAAGTCTGACAGGGAAACAATAGAATTTGTTTTGAGAAGGAAGCTGGACCGGATGGTTTATAGTATACAGATCATGGGGTGGGGTGGGGTCTAATTTAGGAAACTGTACTGGAAATGGAAACGCGGTTTAGCAAATTTAGGAAACCCATCTCCAGTCTCTACCATTGTAGGTAACAAGAAAAACCCTAAATTTCTAGTCTGACAAAAACACCCAAAACGCCATCATCAAAATTCAGACTTTTCGAGTCTTAACTTAACCTTTCATCATGCATACTTCAAATTCCTCTTCCCAATTTCAGTAAACCCAATGACCCATACACTGAATCTACCAAAAATCGAAATCAAAAACCCTAATTTGAAACACAACCTGCACCTAAACAAAACACCACAAATCAAAACCCAATGGCCCATACTTTCAGTTGCTGGGGTATTGGATGATAAACTACAAAAAAATGTGACAGAGTTGCTGCTGATTTGAGTTGGAGGATCAATTTTTGGGTTTTAAAAGAGAAAAGGAAGAAGAGAACGAATTCTATGGTAGTTGTTTGTGGGAAATGAATGATAGAAATGAGGGAGAGATTAAGTATAAATGGCAATGGGTACCCGGATACCAATCAGACCCAATGTTAATGGGCCTGATTCCAAGCCCTAAAATTGAACCAAATAGCAATTCGGATACCCCGAGGGGTCTCCGTTTATTCATCACTTTACTAGTGCTTTTAACAAAATTTGAGGTAAAAAAATTGACTTTCTAATAGCAAACGCTATGAAAGCAGGGGTTTAACCGTTAATCACTGCTCAAAAAAAAAAAAAAATCTTGTTGATTCTTATTCTGATTCAGATTAATAAATAAAAATCCCTTTTCAAAAAAAAAAAAACAGGAGAAGTCGCAAGAGGACCAGGAGGAAGTGAAAATACGACTTTGTCGTAAGAAGCTAAGAAATGGACTATACACTACTGCTATTCGTACTTTGACTTCCAATGGAGTGGCTCCGTCTAACTCAGGGACCCTGGAAGAATTACAGGTCAAGCATCCCTATGCAGCTCCTCATCTTATACCAACAGATCCCATAGCGCAACCACCTTTCATTGCATCTAAAGATTTGGTCTTGAACAAGCTGAAAAGCTTTCCCAAGGGGACCTCGTGTGGGAGAGATGGCCTTCGGGCCCAACATCTAGTTGATGCTTTGAGCGGCGCGGCTACTGCCGTATTAGATGAGCTCATTAGTTCCTTTACAGAGCTGGTTAACATATGGCTTGCAAGTGGTTGTCCTTCGGCTTTAGGGGAGTTTGTTTCCTCGGCTCCCTCAACTCCCTTGCTCAAGCCTGGAGGTGGTATACGGCTTATCGCTGTAGGCACTATTTGGAGACGTTTAGTCTCTAAAGTGGCTGCTTCTCATGTTGGTAATAAATTGGAGAGCTACCTCAGTGACTTTCAGTTCGGGGTCGGGGTACCTTGCGGTGGTGAGTCCATTCTTCATGATGTTAACAGACTCCTTGAGGCGAAGAGTGACTCGACATCTATGTCAATACTCCTGGTTGATTTCTCTAATGCCTTCAATCTTGTAAGCAGGTCTGCAATGATTAGAGAGGTACGAAAACTTTGTCCTTCCATTTCTAAGTGGGTCGAGTTCTGTTATGCTTCTCCTTCTAGATTATGTTATATGGACAAGACTCTTTCGTCAGCTCAGGGTGTACAGCAGGGGGACCCCCTTGGTCCCATGTTATTTGCCTTAACTCTACACCCCTTGATACATAGAATTGCAGATGCATGCTCTTTGGACCTGCAAGCATGGTATTTAGATGACGGGACCTTAGTTGGGGACACGCTGATGGTGGCCAAGGCTTTGGAAATTATTCAGGAGGAAGGTGTTTCTTTGGGGTTGCATCTTAACGTCTCGAAAACTGAACTCTTTTGGCCTACAGTCGATAACAGAGGTTTGGTTGAGGGCGTTTTCCCGCCTCATATATGCCGTCCTTCAGGGGGGGTTAAGTTATTGGGAGGACCTGTTAGCCTGAGCCCCCAGTTTTGTAAGAATATGGTGGTTAACAGAGTTCATAAGACTACGTCCTTGATTGATGCTATACAGAAGCTCAAAAATCCTCACGGTGAGCTTTTATTGTTGAGAAACTGCTCTGGTGTCTCCAGGTTATACTTTGCTATGCGTACGACTAAGCCTGAATATTTGGAGGAGGCACAAGTGATTTTTGATAATCATCTCAAGCAGTTCCTTAGACATCTGGTTACTGGGGATGGCCCGGGCTTTGGACTCCTGCAACAAAGGCTTGCTACACTTCCCATCAAGTGTGGTGGTTTAGGGGTGTATACCATGGAGGATACCATGCAGTATTGCTATTTGGCATCTGGTTTCCAAACCAAGGCTCAGCAGGAGAACATTCTGAGGCACGCTGGAGTTTCTGGTTTGAGCCCAAGTTTCGAGCGCGCGCTTACCCTATACAAACAGGTATGTGGTATTGAGGATTCTTCATTATGCATGATGATATTGCCCCCCATTCTATGAGTTCCTTGGCAATCAAATACTTCGATGCAGTGAAGAAAGATCTACCTAATCGGTTTGTTATGACGGTGTGAGATTCAGCCCTGTGGAAGAGTAACAGGATCAAGCATGCGCAATATTATTTGTTGGCTATTCCGATTGCAGGACTTAACCAAAAAATTGGGTCTCGACATTTCAGAGCTATCTTGCATTAGCTATCTTGCATTATAGGCTTGGGATCCCTCTTTTCGAAGAAGGAGACATTTGCAACAGTTGTGGCAGGGGGATGGATGTTTTCGGGGACCATTCCTTGCATTGCTCGAGTGGTATTGGTCTCAAGTATAGACATGACTTGGTTCGTGATATTTGGGTTTCCTTTCAGATACCGGATTAGCTTTGAGACCTGCGGATGTCTTGGTGTATAACTGGGATAATGGACATGACGTTTGTATGGATATCACAGTTGTTTCACCTTTTACAGGCGTTGGGGTGCGTGCTTTTTTTCCTGGCAAGGCAATTGAGGACACAGTCGCTCGCAAAAAAGACAAGTATTTAAAGAAATGTACTGCTCAGGGATTTGGCCTGGGAGTGCTGGCTTTTACCACCTTGGGGGAGTTGCGTAGTGACACTGCGGAGTTCCTGAAGAGATTGCGCAACTACATGGCTAGTCATGATGCAAACATCACAGTGGGGGATTTCCTTTTCCATAGGATAGGAGTTGTTCTTCAAAAAGGGATTGGAGCTCATCTTGTTGCCAGGCTCCCATCCAATTCTTGTAAGCTTCTTTCAGTTGATGATGATTAATAAAAGATGAATTTTTATTTTATTTTAAAAAAAAAAAAAATCTAATAGCAAAGGCTATGAAAGTAGGGGTTTAACCGTTAATCACTACCAAATCCAAGTAAAGCAATGGTGCAATATAGAGGGTTTCACACTATGGTAGATAGTCACCAACAGCAAAACGACAACCGCCCCATAAAGAATTTCGGTCTGAGCATCAAAAATTCTTTTCTCATTGCACCTTGGAGACTGGGTTTCAGAGGACACATTTCACAGGGAGTTGGCTGAACCAATTGACTTTGATTTTGATCTGCAAAGATGGTCCCGATGAAATTCTCCCATTGCACTAAGATTGTTAATGAGATGTACGGGTTTGTCTAGGAATGTACTACTCTATAGGTAGAAAGGGTATTTATCTTTTATGAATTTTAGTACAACCCCAAGGAAATCAGTAGTTTTGGTTATTATGTTTAACTAGGACCTGATGAGCCAAAGTGGGTGGTAGCTAAATCTGTGGAAGAAGTTGGCCAGCCAGGGGGCATTGCATTAAATGTGGGAACATCATAACATGCGAAACACTATGTGCCATGGGTCGCCGTGTAGCAGCAAGTGGGGCTTTAAACAATTCCCTCTCTCTAACGTATTTAACTGGTCAAGTAATGATGAGTCCCATACAAAAATCTTAGATAACGATGAGAGAGTGTCTTACAGGTAGATAGTTTTTGTGGGGGGTGGTATTTCAGAAGCAAATCATGATACCAGTCCACCCACCTCCAGCAAGATACAATATCCTTCAGACCGTGTGTTGACAAGCTCAAAGGAAGACTCACTGGTTGGAAGAACACTACTCTATTCCCTGCTGGCAGAGTAACCATGATTACTTCAATTACTTCTACTTCAAGCATCTATCATATGAACTGCTTCAAACTCCCTGTTCAAATCATCAAAGAGATGGATGACCTGCAAAAAGACTTCTTCTGGGAAAAGACAAGGAAAATCCTTCAGGGATCTACCTCAAATCTTGGGAAGCCATTTGTACGCCAAAAATCTATGGGGGTCTTGGTATTATGGATATCACTAATTCAACAATTCTATGTTAACTAAGATTGGTTGGAGATTATAAACTGAACCTGAATCCCTATGGGCCTCTCTTACGGAAGCTAAGTATGTCAAAAGCAGAGACATCCTCACTATAAGCACAACAACAAATGACAAAGACTCTTGGATCTGGAAAGGTATCCTATAAAGCATTGCCAACATACAAAAATACAGTACTTGGAGGATTGGCTCAGGAACTTCTGTTAATATCTGGGAGGATAAGTGGATCAAAGGCATCAAAACATCTCTAACCAAACCTGACAACTGCCCAGAGTGCGTTAGTTATGTGGCTGACCTTATCACAGCTAATGGCACTTGGGACACTGTTAAAATCAATTCTATGGTTCAGCATTGAAGAGCAGAGGGCCATATATGGCACTGCCATCCACCACAATGATGAGGATACCATTGTTTGGAGCTAGCCTTACTAAGAAAGGAAATTTCACTGTCAAATCTCTCTACAAGGAAAAAAATGGATACCATATACAAAGGGGAGGTGAACCAAAAGAATTGGATGGCAATCTGGAAGCTTGGAAGTACTCCAGCTATAAAACTTTTTCTCTGGAACTGTGCCCACAACTGTCTTCCAATTAATGCCAGAGTTGCTAGGCACCTTCACTACATTGATCTTACTTGCAAAATCTACAACTCCACCTCTGAAACTATGTCTCATATCTTCATGCACTGCGACTTTGCCTCCAAAGTCTGGAAGGAGTTCTTGGGCATTGATAGCTTCATTTCAACAACAACACTGACTTTCATGACTTGATAAACTCTTGGTTCTCTAGAATGGGTAACAACTAGGCTAACACATATGCCTTGGTCTGTTGGTTCATATGGAAAGCCAGGTGTGCCAATTCCTTTGAGAACAAGAAAGCTGGGCCTGAAACTACTATCATTGAGATCAGGCAGCATCTATGTGACTATGATAGAGTGATTCATAGTGATGGTCACATTCTAAACAATGTTCAGTATGATCCTAATAGTAACTCTGATAATGAGTTCCTCGAAAGAAATCTAAGCAGAAACATCAGCAGCACTATAAAAATTTATAAAGTTTTATGAACCGTTTCGTACTTATTTAAAAACGACAGCAATAATCGGTCGTTGATGGAGATATTAACGACCGATTATGCTAGTTGTTTTCCAGAAATGTAAAACGACAACCATAATCGGTCGTTGATTGAGCTTTTAATGACCGATTATTGGAGTTGATTTTCAAAATTGAAGAACAACTAACATAATCGGTCGTTGTTGGAACTATTAACGACCGATTATGGTTGTCATTTTCAGGTAGTAAGAACTAAAATGCAAATCGGCCTATAAGAAATTAAATCTTCTACGATTTATTATTCAAATCGGTTTATATTTATATTAATATCGACCGATTATGTTTCTCTTTTAAATTTTCAATGATAATCAACTAATATTCATGTTCTTATAGACCGATAAATTTGGTTTGAAACATAATCGGTTTATGTTAGTCATAGACAAAGAGATAATTGCAGCTATGAAATCTTCCACACTTTATCGGTGGTTTTTCATTCAGTGTTTATAGAGTACAAGGCATAGTTTGTTACGGTTTATATACATTCATCTGTACAAAGTTGTTGCGTAAATATTGGTGCCTAAAGACTAGCTAGTTAGGTGCAACTAATGTAGACTTGAACTTAGCTGAAGAACCGGTCACTTAGATATATCCTTAACATTCTCCCTCAAGTTGAACGTGAGTTGAAGAATGTTTAACTTGTCCCTTAGATACTGATATCTTAGTCCTGCTAGGCCCTTAGTACATACATCCGCAAGATGATCTTTTGGTGAGATAAACTTCACATTTAGATGCATGTTTGCAACTCTTTCTCGAACAAAATGGTAATCAATCTCGATGTGTTTGGTACGTGCATGAAACACCGGATTGACCGTAAGATATGTGGCTCCTAAATTGTCACACCATAGTGAAGGTGTAACAACCGTGACTCCCAATTCTCTTAGAAGAGACTGAATCCATATTAATTCTGAGGTAGCTATGGCAATTCCTCTGTATTCCGCTTCAGTACTTGACTTTGACACGGTTCTTTGTTTCCTTGCACTCCAAGAGATCAGATTCCCACCATAGTATATGCAATAGCCTTTTGTAGAGCGCATGTCATCTAAACTTCCATCCCAATCAGAATCCGGGTATGCATGTACGTAGAGACATATCTGATGACCTTTTAATAGTTAGGCCATAGTTAACAGTATGCTTTAGGTACCGCAATATTCTTTTGACTAACTCCCAATGTTCTTCATATGGATCATGCATGTATTGGCATACTTTGTTCACTACCACTGCTATGTCTGGCCTGGTAAGATGCAGGTATTGAAGAGCTCCCACAACACTGCGATATAAAGTTGGATCTTCAACATTTTTGCTGCCGGTTTTCTCTATTTTTGCATTTGGAGCTAGGGGTGTGCACACTGGCTTTGCTCCTTCCATCTTTGTTCTATTTAATAAATCAGCAATGTACTTTCATTGACTTAGAAAACTGATGATGTTCCTTGCTTGATAACTTCAACACCCAAGAAGTAACTCAACTCTCCAACATCTCTGACAGCAAACACTGCACTTAAGTCATTGATCAGTTTGGTAATTAAGTTAGAGTTCGAACCTGTGATTATTATGTCGTCTACGTAGACCAACACATAAGTGATACCCTCAGGAGTTTGTCGTACAAACAATGAACTGTCTGCTATAGAGCCTTTGAACCCCAACTGAATTAAATGAGAGATGAGCTTAGAGTACCATGTACGAGGAGCCTGCTTCAATCCATACAAGGATTTGTTGAGTTTACATACGTGTGTAGGAAAATCAGAATCAACATATCCTGTCGGCTGCTTCATGTATACTTCTTATTCAAGTTATCCATATAAGAACACGTTTTGTACATCCAATTGGTGCATACTCCAGTTATTTGCAGCTGCAATAGAAAGTACCAATCTGATTGTACACGTTTTAATCACAGGACTAAATGTCTCACCATAATCGTCACCTTCTCGTTGATTGAACCCCTTGGCAACTAGACGTGATTTTCGCCTATCCATGCTACCATCAGACTTTTGCTTTACACGATACACCCATTCACAACCAATCACATTCATGCCTCTTACATATGGAACCAAAGTCCATGTCCCATTTTTGATATGAGCATTGATCTCCTGTTCCATTGGTGGCTTCCATTTAGGATCTTTAGCAGCCTCTATGTAGCAAGTTGGCTCTAGAAACTCACCCTCTTGTAATGGATGTTTGATTACAGTCAAGCATAATTTCTTCACCGGTTTTCTGATTCCATCCCTAGCCTTTGTAATCATAAGATGTTGCTGAACTAGCTGTTATTGAGTTGTACTCACTGTTGATTCATTTTGAGTACTACTAGTAGTCTCATGTTCTGCTCCATTGACACTTGGAGAATTATCTTGTAATGTAGGTGATGAAGGCAACAAGGGCACAGATTCAGGAAACTGCATTGATGGCTGGTTGTGTTGTACATAAGATAATGAGGGGACAAAGAAAGCATTAGAAGTAAATAGTTTAGTGGAGATATTTCTCTGTTTATCTAATGTACTCACATGTTACTTGGCAGCAAATGGGAAGCTTTGTTCTTCAAACTTGACATGCCGAGAGATATATAACCTGTTTGTGGATGGGTGAAGACCCAGTAGCCCTTATGTGCACTACTATACCCTATAAAGACACATGCTAAAGACCTTGGTTAAAGTTTATTGGAGTTATAAGGCCGTAAACTTGGGTAGCATAAGCAACCAAAGACTTTTAGAAATGAAAAATCAGGATTTTTATGGAACAATAGCTCTAATGGGGATTGTGACTCTGACTGGGAAGATGGAATTCGATTAATAAGATAACAAGCACTAGTGAAAGCTTCAGACCAGTAAGACTTTGGCATTGAAGCATGAAACAATAAGGCTAACCCAGACTATGTGATATGTCTAATTCTTCTTTCATCCAAACCATTTTGTGCTGATGTATGTGGACAAGAGAACCTATGCAAAACTCCTGATTAAGAAAGGCTATAAAATTCTTGTATTCTCCAGCATTATCAGATTGAAAGACCTTGATTTTGGTTTTCTATGAGCTTTTGAATTGAATGAATGTATGTAAAGCATCAGACTTACGAGCAAGAGGATAAATCCAAGTATAATGT
>JAJJMA010065736.1:0-20747 GCA_023529015.1 Papaver nudicaule
TCTGCATGTGCAACAGCACGTTCATTATTACTAATCCAGGTACCTACAAAAGATTTTGTAGGTAAAAATTTACACATGTGCGAAAGCTCGTTAAACTCAACTAATCATCGTTCCAAAATCTACTGAACCCGAAGATGATTCCCAAGCTTAAATACAACAAAAATCTAGTTGACCAAGCATAAATAATAGTAAAGAATCTAAAGATCATCATATTCCAAAATCTAGTTGACCAAGCTTAAATACTACTCCAAAAATCAAAAAATTACTCCTATACAACTACAGCTACCTACATTAACTATTTTCAAAACAAAAAACAAGTACCTACCTAAACTTTATAAGTTTCATGAATATTTACAACATGTGCAACAGCACGTTCACTACTAATACAAGTACTGTAGGCAAAGTTTAACACATGTGCGAAAGCTCGTTCAATTCAATTATTCACAATTCCAAAATATACTGGACAAATGCTTTAAATACAACAAATCATTTTTGTTTTTTATACACTGCTTCTTCTTTCTCTTCGTCTCTGAGGAACAACAACACCACATTCTCAGATCTGTAAATCCCAACCCTAAAACCATCTCAAAACTCATGAGATCTTACTCGAAATTGCGTCGGTCTTTTATCAATTAATCTGTTATACCCAGAAACCAACAACAACGTATCTATCGATATTAGTCAGAGGTAAATATTTTTTTTCTTCTCTTTCAGTTGTAGATATTTCGTTCCTGTTGAGTTTATTGATTGATGCATTAATCTTCCTCGCCACATCAACGAAGGGCTCAGTGCTTTGTAAATTGTAAGGTAACCATGTTATTATATGTTTAATTTTTTCCCTTCTAAGCAAACTTTTTGTTCTTCGATTCTTTTGTTTTTTACTTCTGCTTCAATTGTAGATAGATTTGGATGTGCTTTTTGCTAAATTAATTGGATGCTACCTTCTGTCGGTGCTATGAATAATATAATAATAATAATTTAATTTCTGGTTCTCCACCATGCAAACCCATATACTAATACCTGGATTACTAATGCGGGATACTCTTTAGGTATTCTAGTGCCTGTAACCAATTATTACTGTTAGTGTTGGTGTGGTGATTTAGAAATGTTTTGGGACTGATTTGTTTGATAAGTGAAGCCCTTAGCTTCTTCTCACACATATATTTCTCTATTTAATAGAGACTTCAGGACATGTGGAGCTTTCAACTCCACAAGTTACATATCACAGGTGCAACTGGGCGTTCAACTTCTACCTCTACCTGCACTTTTATTTGTAGCTTACAATAACTTACTAGGAACATTACATTAACTAACGATTACTCTAGCTTGAGACAAAGATGTATAAAAATCACTTTTTGTATCTCTTAATTATGATGTGGATATATAAATACATTGGGGTTTCTGATATTGTATCTCCAGGTAGCTAATTTGTCACAAAAACAAGGAATTGTAAATATTTAAGCCTTAGTTACAAAGAGTTGTATTGAAGAAACTAAAAGAAAATAACCAATTAAAAAGTAAGATTAAAGCACATAAACCAAATTCAATCGATGACCGAGAAACTCATGAATCAAATTTGAACTTAACATACTAAAATTGCAGGTTATTGTTGCTCTATTTACCTTGAAAAAATCCATGGGAGATCTTTCAGATGTTTCGTGACCGAGTGAGATATGAAAAGAGTTGTTTCCTGTAAATGGAAAACCTTTTTTTTTTTGTGGGTGATACAATTACTCTGTATAATTTTACGTCGGAAATAAAATTAAGAAAAATAAAAAGTGAAAAAAATCAAAGCCACGTTAGTAGACATGCACCCCCTAGTAAATTTGTTAACCCCATTAGACATGCATGGTCCTACTTAAAATAGACATGCAACCCCTAGTAAATTTGTTACCCCCATTAGTAGCCTCTGTTTTGTATACCTTTGGAGATAAATCGATTTCTTTTCTCTAGGGCTTAACTTTTTTGGCTTAAGCTGATCGACAAGGATATGGATTGGACGAGTCTGATCGACAATTTCATGGAAATGGATAACAACAATCAACCTAATAAGGATGCTGCTGATGATGATTGGAGAAAACAACTTGAACCTGTTTCTCGGAAAACAATGGTCACTATGATAAAGGCAACTCTCAATAGACACTTTCCAAAGTTTGGGCCAAAGGAATTGGTAAAGCATGTTACTGTAACGCTTGAGGAAGAAATACTCACTGCTGCAACAAGTCAATCGGATTATCTGCGACTAATCTCTTTAAAGATGCAGACGATTGAGACAATTGCTAAAATTTTGCCTCCTCCTGAGAAACAGTCCCCACTACTTCAAGAAAATAACATGTCTCTGTCACAGAACACTCCAACCATGGCTCCACAAGGTTTGTTACGGGACATGCCTACCATGGATCAGCAAGGGGAACTGCGGCAGCAACAACAATATCCGGAGCAGCAACAACAACGTGCACAGGTATATGCAGAGCAGCAAGGGGAAAAGCGGCAGCGACAACAATATCCTATGCAGCAACAACTACAGCAGCAACAAAGTCCGCAGCGGTATCAATCGCAAATCACTCGCCATACATCAGCAACAACTGCAGCGGCAGGACTACAACAGCAGCCGAATCAATTCTTGAAAGGGCAACTCACTCTCCTTATACGAGAACTATTTCCGGTGCAGCAATTCAACACAACAACTGAAGGAGCAATAACAACGACAACTGCAACAGATCATACAGGAACTGCAGCAGAAGCAGCAGCAATTGCCCCGCCAACAGCAGCAGCAGCCGCATCAATTGCAGCAACAACAACAGGTAAAACAGCAGAAACTACAACCGAGCAGCGTAAGCAGATTTATAAGTAGTTCAGGGTTCACTTCTGATTGTGAGTGTTTATATAAGCTTTTTTTAAGAGCATTCTCTGATTGTTTTCTATTGCCCCAGTATTCGAGGAACTGAACAAGGTAGCGAACACTTCTGATGTTCATAAGTTGTTGAATTTTCAGAAATTTTGTTATTTAAGGACCTTTTTCTAATCAGTAGTATCAAATGTTATCCATAACGTAAACATGTCTTCCTTGTTCCCTATCCGTGTCATCTTCTCATTATCTTTTGTTGCTGAGTCTGCAAACACCTTCTGCAAACACCTTCTGCAAACACCTCAAATTCACAAATATTTGAGATTTTGGCAATTCTGCTGTTGAATATAAAGCTTATTACTGTGCTCTCCCTTTGTTCAACTCTCCTTTCCGACTGTTTATATAACACTACTCGTAATGCCGGAGCTTTGAGACTGGGGTTGGTACAGTCCGATTATGTTTTGAGATGGATTTGGGATCCCAACCGTGGGAATCCAGTTCGTGAAAATGATACCTTGACTTTCATTCGGTTTTGACGATCTGTCAAGAACTTGCTTCAGCTTGAGCAGCTGCCCTCCAACATGTCGAAATCGTGCAAGGCAATGGGTTAAAACGGCATAATTGGATTACAGGTTGATCCGTCTAAGGAATCTTCAGGTCAAGGGTTACAGGTTGGGGAGTAAGGCCTTTGTGTTGGTATTATGGATCATTTTTGGTATTCAAAACCAACACTTTGGATTTAATTTCCTGCAGATTCTTTCGTTGTCAGTACACCGAACTGGTGCTTACAAGTCAACAAGCAATGGCTCTTTCGATGAATGGCAATGGATTGATTAATCAAAGTCGGTTTCTTAGACGGTGGTCACAATGGGGAGACATATCTCAAATCTCCCCCGATATCATGACGCCGGCATATTCATCCATTTTCCCGGTGGAATTTGCATTGGATGTATCTAGAATGAGGAATGTTGCTAGTTTTATATTAGCCATAGTCCAAGCCCGAATGTGTCGGTTCAGTTTGTGATGTATGACCACCACAATGTGTTGTATCGGTGGTGGTGGTGTGTGGAAGAAAGCTTATAATTGTTTGCATGGTTGGTGGTGCATAATGCCTTGCTGTTAACCTCTGCACAAGTGGCCTAGCAAATGTAGCTTCATTAGTCCGACAAGGAAGCGAGATTAGGCTAAGACAAGGAAGGCCATTTGGCGTATGCAACATTGATTGGTCAATGTTGGATGTCCGAGGATTTAGAGTTGGCCCAGCTCAAGGAGTAAATCAAGGACATGATGGAAAAGGTTAAGTGAATGACCTTGGCATTAGGCTAAAGCTTGGCCAAGTCTTTGGTAATGCATGAGAGGCAATGGCGCTGCCAAACGCGTTATTGAAAGTCTGTACTCGGCCAAAGGTAGCAAAGAAGTTTATGGCTTTTGGGTGCACTTGAATTGAGAAAGTGTGCAAGGCAGAGCATCGATGGGTGAAGCTTGATTCACTGAACCATTAGTGTTGCCGGGTCATTCCTTAGTAAGAATTGCATGGAGCGATTTAGGGGTGTGACACTTGCCTACATGTGATAATCTGGTGAAGAGAAGATGTGGACCTGACAATACAAACTGTTGCTTCTGCAACAGTATACCAGAGACTGTCAATCATATGTTTCTGGAGTGTACTGTTCCTAAACACATTTGGGACTACTTGGCTCCAAAATGAATCCTTCCTAAACACATTTGTGACTACTTTGGCTCCAAAATGAATCCTTCCTGGGTACCTAAAAACAACATCAATGAGCAAATGGAACAGTGATGAAGCAAAAAGAGTATGGAGCATCATGCCTTTTGCCATTATAGGGAAGAGAGGAACAATCGGGTTATGGCCAAAGGGAGATACAAGGATAGACAAACTATGGTGAATGAAAGAGAATAATTTATAAATGGGGTTCACTATATGGCTGGTTTTGGGGCATAGCCTTTAGAGAATTGATTACAAACTGGGAGGATGTAAATGAATGACAGGTGAGTGTTTGTAATGGGTCAGTTTGATTGATGATTAGCATCAATCTTTTTCTGGTATCCATTTCATTTTAATACAATCAACCATCTTGCACTAGTAGTGAGCACTTTTTCTATGGTCTGCTTGAAGCGTAATTTTAATCTTTTGATGCTATGAAATCCATTAACTTACAAAAGAATCCTGGAAGTATATTTTCTGATGGAAGTTCAACACTCTATACTCTAAGAACTCTATAGTATACCAGATGCAATCAGTTTGGACTCAAAAGCAATAATGTACTTCCGCACATCAAAATCTTTACTTTCCACGTCAACCACAAGCTTAGCCTTTTTTGAAGCTCTCATGAGTTGTATACGGAGCGCAAGGTGTTTCAGGTTCGTGATGCATTGTGTCTTTTCCTCTTGAGCTATCCAAACCTTATGAATTCCCTGCATATGCAACACACTAGATTATTAAGTTGACCACTTAATATTGAGTGATAACTTCAAATCATGAAGTTAAGCCTGCATATACTGGATATGTGAAGGGTTACAAGGTTAATGAAGCGGCTAATAGCTAGTTGTACAAAAGCAAATACCTCCGTCCTTAAAAACCCCTCCGACTCCACTTCAGCGCAACTCAATTAGGTCCTTGCATGAAATGCACCAAAATCATATATGGGTAGGAAAAGACATACGCCCAGGCACCTCAGCTGGCTACATGAATAATGTTTCAAATTATTGCAACTCAATTAGGACCCTACCCAGGGACGGAACCAGGATTTTATGTTTGGGGGGGCTAAAAAAATTACATAGTGGTAAATGGCTGTAAACAAATGGCGGCCGAAGGCCGCTAAAAATTTTTAGTCGTTCTTCGGAAAAAAATCAAAAATAAACCAACAAAATATGTCATGAGATGCAGAAATGTTGACTTGGTTAGATCATGTTATATAACTAATTGAAAAATTTCTTTGGAACTAATGGGCAATTCTAAGTTTGGGGTGGCTAAATTATTTTTTTTTGAAATTTAAGCTTGTCAAAATGGACATTTGCAAATTTTTAGGGGGGCTATAGCCACCCTAAGCACCCCCCTAAAGCCGTCCCTGACCCTACCTAATCGGACCCTGGTTTTGGAACTCCTGGAGGAAAAAAATTCTTGCCTTTTGTGGTCTCCTCTCCCCCGAATTCCTCGTTGCACTACTTTAATCGAACCCAAGCGAAAACCAAATACAACGGGTTCCACTGTGGGCCTGTGGCATAAGCCCAAACTTGTTCGAAACAGCATCCACATCGGTTCCACGAGTAGTCATACTAGTTGTAGGAAATGTTGACCTGACTGGCATGAATCTTCCTTTCCCTAACAACGTTATGTTTATTTTCATTGGCCTGACTGGTTAATTGAGCCTCATCACATTTTCATTTTTCAGTCTTCTGGAAGCCGATAGTATATTGGTCTGCAAATCCGAAGAGAAAACCCCTTGTCTGTTTAACAACAAACCACAACCTTAAACACAAATTCTAATCTCATACACCACATTTCCCATCCCAAATCTCAAATAAAAATTTATTCGACCTTCAAAAGAGATGCAAGAAATACTTACAACGGAAATAACTAGTCAGAAAATCAAGGGCGACCAGTCAGAGAGCTCAAGAGGAAAGCAACTGACCGTTGTTGTGAGAAATTAACTCACATAAAAACAAGTCTTCCAAAATTATCATAGTAAGTAAAATAGATGAATGGCTAAACTATGCATCAAACAACTTATTTCAAAGCAAACAACATACCTGACTATGCCTTGACCAAAGAATTAATAATCATTTCAACCTTCGCCCTTAGGAGATTGATCCTCACTGATGCTTTGTACTTGGAGACCAAAGGCCATTCCCTGGAGCTAACCACCAAATGAGCATTTCCTGTATTTGTAATTATTTGATTACATGTTTGTAATTTTCAAACCCTAAATCAGATTTCAGCAATATTAAGAAAGCTAGCCTAGTTGAGAATTTGGTCCAACCTCTATCTTTTTTAGTAGAAATCGGCCAATGCATATGTTTAAAGCTTATGGATCAAATTCTTCTCGATAAATTGGTTTTGTGAGGAAATTAAAACTTGCTCAAACATTTATCATTGTGGCAAGCAGGGGCAGATTGCACAGGACTAACAGTTCGCGTATGTATTAAGGAATTGCTGATATAAATGAAAACAACAATCTTAGCAGTAATTGTGATGAGGCATTTGACAAGGCATCTTCTAACTGTTATAATTGAGGTCAAAACACAAAGCTTAATTCCAACGTCCGTAATGTTAAACAGTCTATTGATGGACTAATGACTGCAATATCTAAACGTCAAATTATAAACTTTCATTATAAAGTTTTGATTTATAGTCAGCTATTGATGCATAACCTATGGCATGGCTAGAATCTGGTGATCAGAGAACCTATATTCGATGATAATGAAGTTCGTAAGGCTTGTCAGACTTGATTGGTAGGAACGTATCAAGTCAGCACAAAGTGTCTTTACATTTCTAGCAACTAAATCACAGTTTTTCCACGAGTGAAGGCATATAGCATTGTAGTATATCAGTATACTCATCTGATGGACGAGTGGATTAATACGACATGGTATATCAATAACTTCATGTGTTATATGGAGGAATGAATCAAATATCATATGGAATATCAATAGGATTATGTGATAGAGAAATGATAAGTATGATTTCAGGTTTTTGATTACTCAAGCCATAAAGGTCCTCAAACCATCTAATAACAATGGCAGTGCTACAAATCATGAAAATAAGTCACTTGGACTCACCGCTTACTTGTGAGTTGTTAGGAAGATCTGTAAGAGATTGGAGAAGTCGAACCCTGGGGTAAGACAGTGTCATCATTATCATAATACCTGAACTGATTCTCCTTTTTGACCTCCTGTTCCTCCTCCGAGTAAAAGAAACAACCCAAAGCACAACTCAGTAAGAATTCACAATATATTGCAATAACCAAAATCGTGAAACAGAAAGCCATACCTTTTAAGCTGTTCTGGTCTAATTGGGTGTAACTCCAATATGCAAGAACTGTATTCCCCTTGCCACACCGACAGTAACCGCCTTTCTCCGTGACCATTTCATAGCTTCTTTCTTTCTCCAATGTGCAACAGCAATGCGAAGCAGAAGTTAACACTGTGATAAACTCCAATGTCTCGTTTCCTGGAAAACAGTATAGAGAGTTAGATGACTGCGTAGTGTCCCATTTGAAACAAATTCAAAGATAAGAAAGATCGTAGTAGCTCCATTAGAATATTCTTGATGATTAGTGACATCTAATCCAAATGGCGATACCTAAGCTTTGATATCACTTCCATGTGCCTTAATAAGCCCTGGGACGAATGTCCTTGCATTAATCCAAATAGCGACCACTGAACCTTCTCTGAGGCTGCCCTTGTACAGCTGAAGATAGAATTTGCATAAGCATTGGATTATTGTTGACGAGTACAGCTGAGCACAATTAATCCGTACTAACAATGAACTAAACACACATTACAAGTTTTTGATGGGAGATCCTTCTCCCATCAAATTTGCCGGGTCAACGTACATCAAACTTGTTTCATACCTGACCCTGAGATCCTTCTCCCATCAAACTTTCATACCTACAACATTTCATTTCTCTTACAGCAACACACAGAGAGAAAAATTGCATAACCCAAACATAAAAGCCGAAACAAATTACTACAATTCAACAAAACCTAGACCAAATAATCCGAAAACATAACAAACCCTAGATAAGTAGATAAGATATTCGAAACTTAATTCAATACAAGAACAAAATTTCTGAGAAAATTAAAGAAAAATCCCTAAATTTAGGGTTTTGGTTGCTTACCGAATTTTATCTCTTGAGATATTGAATGAAACACCGCTATATAAGATTACGACCTCTTCTTCCTCTAGGCAATCGCGATAGTCCTATGCCAAAAAAAAAAAAAAAAAAAAAACGGTTGAAAAAAGGAATTACTGATAGGTTACCTTCAAAATAATATTTGGGATTTTTTTTTTTTTTTTTTTTTGTGATTCCAAAATAATAAAATCAATCAATTCTAATGGAGATATCGATTACCTTATTTTTTTTGGATCTTGACTGGATTCTGAATCCCTAGAAATCAGCGTTTTGAATCCCTCGAAATGAATCCTGACTGGATTATGAATCATGGTAGAGGAGATCGAATTGAAACTGTTAACCCTAGAAACACCGCTTACCAAGATCACATCGACCTCTTCTTCCTCTTTGTCTCTCGATCTCTTCTACTCTCTTTCTCACATATATATAGATTACACTAAATGTCCGGACACTCGATTTCTCAGTGGCATAACCGTATATAAGACTTCATAGTTTGACCCTATGAGTCACTAATCTACTATGAGTCATTATGAATAATTTCCGTCTAAAAACGGGCGTTCCTATGGTTACACGTCCACTCTTGGTAAATAAATGTAGTTCCATTGCTTTAGGAAATCCTTAGTGAAAAACAATGATTTACAGTGTCTGAATGCAGGTGAACCATAAACTACTGTCTTCCAATTATTTTTGATTAGCTCCTTACAAGTTGGATCTCTAAACCACGTTCTATTGAATCTGAAAGGTTTATGAGTAGAATTTTCATTGTTGTCTGTTATCAACATAATGGGACAGTGATCACTGGCAAGTCCCACTAGATGATACACAACAGCATTTGGGAAAGTCTGTATCCAATCTAGGTTCACAACTGCCCTATCAAGTCTTTCTAGTATTAGTTCATGGCCTTCTCTTTTGTTTGTCCAAGTGAAAGGATTACCTCTATATGACATTGAGTGAAGACCTGCATTATTAAGGAGAGCATTAGCTGAATCAAGTTGAGATTGAGTAGGTAGATTACCACCTTCCTTTTCATCAGCTGATAGGATGAAATTTAGATCCCCTATCACACACCAAGGGTAAGTGTATGACTGTATAGTGCTATTCAAAAAGGACCACTGTTCATTTCTGATATCACTATCAAGAGAACCATAAATAAAAGACATCAATGATTTGTTAGTTCTAGCATTCATTTTTATAACACAATTGACAATATTTAGATTTGAACTAACTACCGGGAAATCTATTCCATCCTTCCAAAGGAGACATAACCCACCAGAATTGCCAATTGGTTCACAAAAGACAGCATTAGGATAATGATAATTTGCAACGTACCGTTTCATCTTGCTAAGTTTGTTCTTTGTTTCGGCTAAGAAAATGATATATGGACTTTGTGATCTTATAAGTTCCTTAAGATGTTGTCTTGTTTTAGGATTCCCAAATCCTTGAACATTCCAAGCTAGAATTTTCATTTTTGTGGGATGATATGGATACTGAACAGAGTGGCCTAAGACTAAAGACCTATAATGACCAGTATTAACTAGAAAATGCACTCTATTAATTGCTCGTTCCATTTATTATCATCGATTTTCCTTCTATTTTCTTTAGTCTTTTTCTTTTTGTTTTCTCTTTTAATGGATAAAAAATTTGGTGCTGATGGATTTTGAATTTGTCGTTAATATTATCATCGAATGACATTTTTTTTTTCTTTTATTTGCTATATGAAAAGGCAGCAATTCAATCTAACTAGCTAGCAATGGTAAAAGCCCGGTGGTTTTGAAATATAAATAGCCATGCATGTTTCCAATAATCATTTCAAACAGGTTCCGAAGTTGTGTTGTAGGTGCATGCATGTGGGCTTCGTCTGTGTTTGTTCGTGGGGGAAACTGGAATGGTGGTCAGTGCCATTTCTTCCCATCGCATGAATCTTCAGGTAGACTGATTCTTTGATAAGAAACTTTGTTGCAACAGCCAGAATCCAAAATTTCTTTTATTTTGTCACTCCTGATAGCATCACTACAGTGTCTGTCATCCCAAATAGGTTGGCATTCATAGCCACCAAAAATTAATTCTGCAGGGGCAAACCGTTCAAGAAAAAAAAATAGATATACACAATAAACTCTCAGTTTTAACAGAAATGGAAGTCGAGCATGCAGAGAAGTCAGCAGTTTGATTCAAATGCCTCGATCGGAATGATGCTCCTCTGGATCGGACTCTTGCGGCTAATGCATAAGACAACCGCCTCAGACTGCTTTTAAGAATTGTCAGTTGGTGTAGACCTTGTTGCTAGCTGGTTAATTCTTCTTGATCAGACGTCTTCATACCCTCTCAAATGAACCTAGAAACACGAATAGTAAGTCGAATAAGAGTAACTCCAACAAATGAAGACCAATATAATTCACTGCGCAATGAAAGACGTCACAGTAAATTGTATCTTCAAATTGTATGATTTAACCAAGAAAAACTTCACTACAATTCAATTCATTCCACGGACGTTAAATCTGAATCAACAATATCACTAGTATCAACTCTTAGGAAGTCCACTCAAAGTTGAGTGGGAGACCAAAGTCTTACTGATATGTGGCCATATATACTATGCAGAGAGGTTGAATGATTGATGTCAATACTTTCAACATTGAAATGCTCTAAACGGAGAGTAATTAAGCATTCAAAAATGAAACTGTAAACTTTGGTATTGAGAGACAGACCTGTTGGATGAGATGAATGCGCTGCAGCAAATATATCTGCATCTACTTCTCCATCAGATTGATCAAGTTGTGTCCATATTCACCGGGATCTGGTAGCTGGGGGTCTCTCTTTGAATAAAATCGACTTGGAGTGAATCAAGAAAGGAGAGTGATGTCTTGAGATCATAGGGTATAGACTCCTTATTCAACTTTCCGCACCGCAATATGGTTAATTCCCGGAGAGAAGCCCAAAACCGTAAATCCGGTAGCGATGTCAAAACTGGGCAATTTTCTATAACCAACGTGTGGAGAGAATTGTTGTTGTTTAGATCACCATCATCTTCACGAAAACCTAGAAATTCAGAGCAATTGTAGATCCGTAGAAATGGAGATTCGGAGTAATGTCTTGGAGTACTGGGAAATATATCAGCTCTGGAGAATATTTTATAACAATGGATGTGAGTGAGGTCAGGCATCCTCCCGAAGATAAGATCGACTTTACTGTCTTGTCGTTGGTGTCTTGTAATTTCAGTTCCTTGAGAGAAGGAAACGAGTTCGGTGCGCTTCCCAATTTAGGACAACCCCAGATAACTAGCTTCTCAAGGAGAGGGAAGGAATCAACACAAACATAAGATGATGGAGGAGCAACCCATTCTTCTAGATTTCTCATAAAATAGATTTCCAGACTAACCAAAAAAGGGAATAATGATGATGTTGAAGATGTTTCTTCTTCTTCTTCATGTTGCTGGTAATAAAACTCTTTACCCAAACACTTGACTGAATCCATCCCATCAATAGAAAGATGCCTAAGACATGGGAGACCACCAAGAGCTGGAAGCTTCTCACAGCTGTTGCAATTCTCTAAATTCAATTTCACCAGATTCGGAAGACTAGACGATGAACCCATCCACTTCGGAAGATTTAAACCCCGGAATCCATTTATTTCCATCTTTCTCAAATTGGGGTGAGGCCGAAGACCCTCGAAAACCGAATCATCATCATCATCTTCACTGGATCCCCACCCTAGAAATAATTTTCTCAAATTCTGTTTATCCATCAACTTTGCTCTCTCGGCATCTTCTTTTCCTCCTCTCACATTCTCTAACCTTCTTATATGCAGCACCTGAAGGGAGTTAAGGGCTGCTAACTCTTCTATCCCACTGTGATGACCACTTCCACATACCTGATCCATATCTGCCGCTTCTTCACCATCCAAAACCATATCATCATCATCTAAAACCATATCATCATCTTCATCTGAGAAAATGAAATCTTCATCTTCTAACCCACTGTGATGACCACTTCCACATACCTGATCAATATCTGCCGCTTCTTTCCTTACCATGTATGAATTCAATGTTTCAAGGCAAGTTAGCTTCTCCATACCTTTGGGCATCATATCATAATCATGTCTCCAATGTTCAAACATTCTTAACTTCGGCCAATTCTTGATTTCTTTGGGAAGCTCACATGTAGTACTGAAATCCACTACCTCCAGATTACAGAGGCTGGTAATGCAAGATTCAGGCAATACTTTGATCTCAGTACCACTCAAATCAAGGCACCTTAACCGTGTCAAAGATCCTAGTTCTGTAGGTAAGGCATCTAAATTCCTACAATTTATAAACTTCAAAGTCACTAAGCTGCTAATGCAAGTGATAGAATCCGGTATTTTTCTGATTGGTGAAGATGAAAGGTCAAGGTAACTGAGATGTTTTAACGACCCTATATTTTCAGGTAAAGCTTCGAAAAAAATGCATTTATGGAGATCCAGCGTCTGCAGATCAGCGAGGTTAGCGATAGAATCATCAGGCAGATCTTTAAAATCAGATTCTGAGACATCGAGATGCCTCAAATTTTTCAAATGCACCAACCCACCAAGAATCCCAGAAACATTTATGCACAAATGAAGAATCAATGTCTGCAGATTGTGAGAATGATTTAATGAACCATCATGTGATGGATTAAATTCACAAGCTGAGAAGTCCAGGAACCTCAAATATTTGAACTTAGGAATCGATGTGTGGGAAAGTTTTGAATACCCATTACTGAGCGGATACAATACCCGTAGATGATTAGCAGACGATAAGCTACTGATTTGTAAGCGACCAAGAATAACAATCGTTCGCAATTTCTTTGCCTCACGCAACACTTCGGCGGTTGAAGTGGACGCACCGCTGTCACGTATCAGTTGCAGACGACGAGCTTGTGAAACATCTTCCTTCCCAAATTCATTACGATCAACAACACTGATTGCAAGATCGTGCACAAGATCATGCATCTTGCAATTAACGATGTCACCAAATTCATCCTGCTTTATATCCTGAAAGAATGAGTTGAACAACAAATACTCGAAATAATCATTTCCGATGTCTTCCATGGATCCATAAGTTACCTCACTGGACTGGATGAACCCCTCAGCTATCCACAGCCAAATCAATTTCTTTCTTTCAATCACCCAGTCTTTGGGAAACAAACAGCAGTACGAAAAACATTGTTTCAGAGGCGAAGGCAGGTTGTCATAGCTCAACTTTAAGATTGATATGACTCTTTTATTTTCCGGTTGAACCCACATATTCTTGTCTTCATTGATGGTAACCCAGTAGCTCTCGTCTTTTTTTAACGATAACAAGCTTCCAAGAAATTTTGCAGCAAGTGGTAAACCGTCGCATTTCCTCGCAATAGCCCGCCCAATGTTTGACATGTTTTGAGTAAGTACCGCTCCTCCTCGATATGAAATTCTTTTCTGCATAATTGACCAGCAAACATCATCTGTTAATTTCTGTAAATTGTAGACGTTACTCCGAATAACAGATGCAACTTTCTGGTTGCGTGTTGTGACTAATATTCTGCTTCCCTCAACACCATTGACAAGGATTCCCTGAAGCTTTTCCCACTCTTCAGCGTCCTCACTCCACAGATCATCCAGCACTAACATGTATTTCTTACCGGCCAGCTTTTCCTTAATTTTTCGCGCCAGCACATCGATATTTGATATATTTCCGCATGAACCATTAGTAAGTGACTCTAAAATTTCTTTTAAGATCCTAGAGACATCAAAGTTATCAGATATACAAACCCAGATTTTTTGCTCGAAGTATTTGTTTATTGACTCGTCTTTGTATACCAGCTGAGCCAATGAAGTCTTACCCAGACCCCCCATACCCACAATGGACACGACCGAAAGAGAAGAATTATTGTGTGACGATGATGATGGAGATACTGACGGCAACGTTCTGTTAGTCAGCATCTTTACTACTTCTGATGATGCGCCCTCCCTGCCTAAAAGATCAGAATAATTTGCGACTGATGTAGTTAGCCGGTCACGTTGTTCTCTAGTTAGATCGACTTGAGAAGTACCACCACCAGTAGCATTCAGCGAATATCTGACTTTTTCATTGTAAATTTCATCTAATCTTTTTTTAATGGCTCGGATTTTACCAGCCATCTTAAAGTGAAACACAAGTGGATTGGAGGATTTACTAAAGAAGGCGCGTACTTTGTGCTTGAGCTGACTCCCACTTTCGTAACGACACATGGTTTCGTAACAAAATTCATCCATAACATCATCGGCATCGTAAACAACGTCCTTGAGCCTTCTCAACCAAAGGCCGACAGCCGCATCAGTTATTTGTTTCTCCTCAGCATCAGAAATTAAAGCTTGTATCCACTCCAAGGTTTCGCCAAGCTTCTTTAGGTCATCTTTAACACCCCAAGCCTGAGTAATATGTTGACCAATAACCGGGAGAAGTTTCTTCAAGATTTCTGTGACACCATTAACAAGAATCCCTTCCGAAGCCATCACAAAAAAAAAAAAAAAAAAAAAAAAACTAAAACGGATGGAGAAGGATATAGTGAAGATAGTTGAGATTGCAGAGAGTGCTGAAGATGAGCTTTTCTAAGATGGATATGGTATGGTGGATGCCAATGATTCTTTTTATTGAGCTAGCTTCAATCAGTCTTTTGGATGGTAGGTATCTACCAAACGATATCAATTATCAAAGGGTACACAGCCAGAGTGATGGGCCAATAGTCTTGTCATTTTCAACCACACAATGATATGGATTATTGAAGGCTAGTGGATGCCACTGCCAGAGATAGTGAAGGATACCGAAGAGATGATTCTTAAGATGATTCTTCTCCATGAATGGATAGTTCATTGCAGCCACACAATGATATGAATTATTGTAGGTTCGTGGATGCCAGAGTGATGAATAGCGATTAAAATCCTCTGTCCCTAAAAATGCTGTCTCCCCCTGTCTCACCCCCCATGTTTGCCACGTTGGGATTTTATTCCCTCCCACCCCCACCCAAAACCAACCTATTTAGTTTAACCCCCTCCCCATGTGAGTGGCACAGGGAGAGACAGGGAAAAAGAGACAGACGATTTTTTCTCGATGAATAGATAGCACATATATATGGTCCAATAGTTTAGTCACTGTCATGCCGGTATATGTTTAGTCCTATCCTTGCTTTAATTCATTGAATTTTCTGTGGTCACCAAGTTTGACAAAGATCACTGGGTCCTGGTCGTGAATAAAATGTTACATCTCCTAATTTGTAAGAAAAGCTATAGAATTTTCGAATCGTTTTAAGTTTCTTCTTAATACGTTTGTCAAAATGTCTCAATTAATTCTTGGGTTATGAATATGTTGGTCGAAATGTTTCAATTAAATTTTTGGAGGAAAGCCAGAGTGATCTTTGTTGCTCAGACACAATGATATCAATCACTAAAGAAAAAGAAAAAGAAAAAGAAAAAGAAAAAGAAAAAGGCTAGTGGATGGATGCCAGAGTGATCTTTGTTGCTTTAACTTTCTTGATTCATGTTATCTGCTGAATAAGAGCATCTAAATGCTTTAGCAGCTAGTGACATTATTCATTTACTAATTACTATAAAGAAAGAAAAAATAGAACGCGATTTTGCTCTCGCACTGCGAGAGCAAAGTTGATCTAGCGGCTTCGCGACCCTTGCATTGGGAGGGGGGGGGGGTTTATAACCCTTGGACGAAGGGGTAATATGTTATAGAAAAAAATTATTTAAACACCTCTTCATCCAAGGGTTTTAAACCCCCCACTTTCCCAATCCAAGGGTTAATTTTGCTGCTAGATCAAAAATTTTTTTAAAAAAGAACCAGGATACAATGTATCTACTGACCGTGCGTAACGGATGTTGTCGATTTTCACCATTTCCATTTGTACATACTGCATTCAACCTGCACCACAAGAACAATGAAATCTTTTAGAGGCAAAGCAATTTAACTGGGTTGTAATAATTCAATGAATTGACACTTTTCAATTTTAGTTAAGTTATACACGATCGTCTTATAATTCATACTAAACACAACATCCACCTGAACCGCTATCACCTCCAGCAGCGCAGCTGGAGCCACCACCCTCCAATTTCATCAACATCAAAGCCACCGTCTCAGACCCACCACCACCGCGACCGGTAATGCAGAAGAACCAAGCAAAAACAACATCTTTGGGTGCAAACCTCAAATGCTAATTTCAGTCAAACACCACCATCACCGGAAGACGAACCACCGTCGATGAAGGAGAATCAAAATCACCCCAAAATCGAACGAAGACCAAATTAAGGTGCTGTGAGTGAACAAAATTAAACAGAATGAACCACAGAAGGGCTAAATCGATCGAAAAAAGGGGCTAAATCGATCCCAAAAAAAACAATGAAGGGGTTTTTTTCTTTTCGGAGGTGGAAGATTTCAAAATAAAAGTTTCTTTCTTTAAATCAGTTTTTATCGTAGAAGAGGAGGTGGCGGGCGGAAGCAGATGGGGAGGAGTTAGAGAAGAGGAGGATTTGATTTACTCCGATATTAGGACCTCCATATTTGGTCTTCTGCCGGTAAAGAAGCCACCTCCCGGCCAAAAAAAAAAAAAAAAAAAAACAGGTGACTCGTCGCATATCAATGGTGAGATAGATAAGACAGTGGGCTTCTGCCGGCAAAGAGTTCTACTGACATTTATCATATTGACGGCTTAGACGCCTGAGATGAAATATGGGTTTCTCAACAAAAATATACAATGATAGATTTTTTTTTGTTTTTTTGGAAAAACCACTGGAATGTAAAAGATACCAAAGGAACCAACTACCACACAAATTTAAATTAGGTGAATTCAGCTTTAAAACTTACATGTCTATCACCTACAGAAATCTTGACAGAGTATGGCACACTGAACTTCAGCTACAATTGCCGCAAAAGTTGCGCAGTAATAACAGTTGCAACAACAACAACATTTGCTCTCACAGGTTAGCCAACGTGTTCAGTCCCAGGTCTCACAGCAACTACATATCCATCAACAGAGTCAGCAACTTCAACAACAGCCACCTGTGCAGCAGCTGCCACTTAGGTCTGTCACTAACTTCTCTCAATCTTTACAGAACCAACAACAAAATTTCCCCACAAACCATCTACAGGGACAACAAAAGCCAACTGCCCAAATTAGAGCCATTCTGGTCTCAACGATGGGGATGCACCATCATGTTCAACCTCGCCGTCTACTAAGAACTGCCAAGTTCTTGGATCAGGCTTCTCGAATAGAGTTACCTTACTGGAGGATATGGTAACCCAAAATGCAAATTGTTTGAGACATGGTATCATCCTCGCCCAAAATTGCCCGAGCACCACCTCCATTTGGTTCCAACCAAAACTCTAAGCTACTGATATGAGTTTTTATCAAGAGAGCGGAAGTGTAGAAATCAAATGAATAATTTTGGAGGTTGGTATGTCTCTCTATACCTCAATGAGCGGTTCTGTGACATTGAAGTTGAGATGTGCAGTAGACTTCAGGTAGATATCAGTCATAACAGAGGTGTTCAAAAGCGAACTTTGTTCTTGCTTTCTAGCCATATCCAACTGAAAACACCATGGCTCTATAAGAGGCTCCCAAGTCATCTAAAAATTCATCGTGTGCGTCAATTAGGCATCTTATGAAGTGTAAAAACGATACTGGGACCACTCCAGAAACCAATTTTACCTTTTCAAGATTGTTGTAGTTCATATGAAGATCTCCTCCAACTGAAGCTTCCATTATGCTACCAGTTAGGCTCACATGGAACAGTAAGTTCCTCAGAAGCATCTCCACGAGAGGTCCATTACAACTCCACTACAGGAACACAATGAAACAAAATTAGAGAAAATTGGAAATGCTTTACAAATACTTCATTTAATGTCTCTGTCGTCACGGGGCTTAACATATTAGACACCCCCATTTAAGAAAAAGTTAATGGATCTGACTGAAATTAGAATCTTTGATATTTTCCATCAAGAATATATAGTAGATGAAGCGCCATGCTGAAGTTTCATTTTTATATCCAAATGTCATAAACTACAATTCAATCCAATTGTTGGCAATAATTGTGTGAATTATTCTTACAAACCCTCATATGACAATTATGGGTCCACAACAGTGATCAACAAATTGAGGAATCTTCAGACCAGCAAATAGGTATCAGGTTACTGGATATAAGAATAAGAACAAAATAATAAAAAAATATTGCCAATTTTCAGTAATTACCCTAATATAATCAGAATAAAGATGTCTTACATTAGTCCCTATCGGTAGTTTAGTACCAGAAAATTCATATCTAAAGTGTGAGTTGCAGACGAAGATCAAAATATCAATTTGGTTCTAAGTAATAGAATCATTGAATATGATTCTAAGAATGAGAAATGAAATGAACAAATTTATTAAAGGAAGCCATTAATGGAACTCGGTTCACAGAAGGAAATAACAGAAAACACAGAAAGAAATGAACTCAGCGTTACAACCGAAAACAGACAGAAACAAGTATTAAATACAACTGATAAAACGGTGCCGACATACAGCTGTAAAACAGCTGTAATAAAGAACAGAAGCCGTTGGATCAAAGAGAGATAAGCGGTGTAGGATAGAGCTCAGATTTAACCGCTATTAGCTTCAATACAACAGAACTGGTCTGACATCATTGCCTCCATGGAATAAGGAACCTCCTAAATCAGTCCATTTCTCCATTAAGATTTCAATGAATAAAGAATGGGATTCCAGTACCATTACGAGGCATCAAGCACGGAGGAAGTCAAGTCTGTGAGGAGATGTTGCTGGCTGCTGCAGAACTATGGGCTGCAAAATTGAAGACAGAAAACATGGAATTGGAGTTGGAAGATTTGAAGGCAATGAAACTGTTACCATAGAATGGTAAAGGTTCAGACCGATATCTCAAATACCCACTCGTAGATTATTTGAAAGATAATACATCTATGTTTTGATTTTTCATTAGTATTTCCTCTAAGTCTGTAATTAGTAAACAATGGCAGCAGATCATGCCTGAACAGAACATTTTGGGTATATTTGTACTGAAAACTTGTTTTACAGCATCTTTTGCCATGGTATTTCTCTGCTTGGGTCTTTGGACGCTAGAAACATTTTGGGTAGAACCAACTTTCTTCACATTCGGCCTGTATTATATAGTATCGTGAGGGCCGAATGTAGATTCGGCCCTAAAAAAAAAAGGAGTTAGGGGCCGAATACACATTCGGCCCTAAAAAAAATAAGGATTTAGGGGCCGAATCCGCATTCGGCCCTTAAAAAATAATAGGGGCCGAATCCACATTCGGCCCCTAAAAAACCAAAAATAGGGGCCGAACTGTTCTTCATTCTAAGGGGAAATGGAGCATTCGGCCCCTATTCTGGGTTTTTTTAGGGGCCGAATGTGGCTCTGAAAGTGCGTTTTTTCGACGAAATCTCTCGATTCACCCATGGAAACAACATAATAATTCAATCACACACCATAAGACTCAAATATGATGAAATGGGTTTGTGAAATTATCTTCGAATCGCGACCATTTCTTCTTTTTCTCACTCGATTCGATTTTGAAGTTGAACTTGGGCAAGAGTGGGTTCATCCGGAGATTGTGGTTTTTTGGATCGATTTCCAGCCTTTGTTTTAGACCTCGCCATGTTATATAGAACGCACACGATTAATTTTCCTAAATCGATGAGTTTCGATGATTTCGCGACGAATTTCGTTGTTTTGGTTTTAGAGAAGAAGAAGAAGAAGAAGAAGGAGAAGAAGAGAATTTTTTTTTTCGTGAAGAGAAGTTTTTTTTTTGTTTTAGGGATAGGATTAAGAATATATAGGTTAATTAGTTAACTCTAATCTTGTTATTAACTCTAATCATGTAAGGGGTAGTTTAGTATTTAAAAAAGTTGGAAAACTAAAGGGGGCTCAAAAATTACTAGGGGGAGTGACACCGCAAGGGCTTGCATACTTTCTCAAGGGCTCAAAGCAAGTTTCTTAATCATACTCCCGAAGGCCCATCAACGACAATCCTAATTTCTAAC
>JAJJMA010065750.1:0-13581 GCA_023529015.1 Papaver nudicaule
GAAATCTGTTTGAATCTCTCAGTCCATGCATGTACCTTAGGGAATTTATGTGCTTCAAGAAGCTTAACTCCTGCTACTTCTTCCATAGGTCCAATCCAGTGAGCTATAAATGCAAACGCCAAGTCAACGGCATTGATGTTTTCACCACCGAAAAACTTACCATCATTCTCTCCGATTCCACTTTGTTCTTCTATGGTTTTCAGTATCTCCAGAATTTCTCCTCTAGCCTTCTCATGTTCTTCCCGGATGTTTTGAAAAATGTTCTGAAGCTCGTTCCCTACGATAAGATATCATTGCCAGTAATTACTTTCGGACCCCAGGAAAAAGAAAAAAAAAATAGACCCCTGCAAAATTCAAAGGGGTGGCGGGCCCCACCCTACCCTATTGTGTCTGTGCGATTGTTGTTGTGTTTTTTTTAGGAACCACCCTGTAATTGTTGTTACATTCTCTTGAGAAAACATTTTAAATATTCGATGTGCAATATCATTGGAAAAAAAAAAACTAGTTAGCACGTAACAGGTATTTCGACTCGATAAATACAACCGATACAAACAAAAGCTGACTGAGAACGTGTCAAAACACGGATCAAATTTTTTTGAGATAAATCATACCTTTTCTTCGATGAATTTGATCCAGAACCTAGCGGTCGATCTTTCGTACGGATCTTTCGGTAGTAGCGGATAGCTATCCGGCCACGTTTCTTCGATGTACTCGAGAATAACCATGGACTCCAAAATCGGCTTTCCGTCGTGAACGAAAACCGGTATCTTCTTATAAACTGGGTTGTATTTCAACAGCATTTCGCTCTTGTTCATCAAATCTTCCTCTATGTATTCATATTTGATACCCTTGAGTTCTAAACCACAAAGAACCTTGAAACTGAAAGAACTAAACCAAGCCCCGATCAGCTTCACTGATGCCTCTTCTTCACTCATGTTGTTGCTGCTTGGATGATGGTTAGGCTTCCTATTGTTTATAAGTATCTTGAGTCTTGAGGCAATAATATCAGTATCAGTATTATTTTTAATGTGTATAATAGAAGCAGTACGTCACCCATTACGTAATTGTAAGATGACCACTTTCAAGTGGTTTGACTTAGACTACTGTGGTCAATGGTCATGGTGTGATAAAAACAAAAGAAGCAGGATGTTTTTGGCTTTCTCCTTTCTCTCTTACCGGACATTACAAAAACTGCACTTGAAAAAATCGTCTTTCTTAACGGACGGCCTCACTTTTTTGTGGGACCCACTTTACAAATGATCTTGGAGCAATGGGATCCACTTTTTTGTGGGACCCACTTTTTTTCTAAAATTATTATTATTATTATTTTTTTTTTGCCAATGTCTGTCTAGAAGGATTAAATACACATTTTGGAGCCAAAAATGATTTGTTGACGGAGGTTTTAGCCAGGGGCGAAGCCAGGATTCAAGATCACAAGGGGTAAAAATCATTTTTTTTTCATTTAGTTAGGCCGGTTCCAATGGAACCTAGTAAATGCGCCCCTTTGCAATCCTAGGTGGACTAGCAAAGTCCAAATGGGGCAGTGGATATCGATGGAAATTCCATCGACAGATGGAAAAAGCATCGTCGATGGAAATTCCATCGACGTCGATACTATTTCCATCGATGTCGATGGAATTTCCATCGATGTCGATGGAATTTCCATCGTCGATGGTTTTTCCATCTACCAACGGTAATAATTTGAATTTACCATTTTACTATAAAATGAGGTAAACTTGAATTCCAAATTCACACCAAAGTTTTCACTCTCTCTTTAGCTTTCTACCCTCTTCTGCTCTCTTCTACTCTATTTTAAAAATGGGAGAAAAATCCAAAGTTAATTGGTCCAGAGTTGTCGCAGAAGCTGCCGAACAAAGATACTGCGAGGGATACAAAAAAATAGAGGAATCCAAAAAACAGAGGAGAATTCAAGTTTTGGAAATTAACGAGGTCAAGGTTCCAGCTAGAAAGCAAAGAAAGGTTCAAGCAAAAGGCAAGGAAAATCTCAAACCTCAAAATATGAAAGTGCAACCGAAAGGTAACTTGAGAATTATTAAGACTGGAAAAAATCCAGGACAAACATACAAAGAACGTATCGAATGGAAGTTGCTTCAGTTGAAAAAATTCAATAAGGGTTCAAAGATAGTGAGAGAGCAACAAACTGAAGTTCCTGCAGAAGATAAACCAGTGTTTGAAGATGGGCAGAGATTTTTCGCCAAGTCTATTTTTATGTATTAGATTCCTATGGAACCTAGAAAACAAGCCCCTTTTATTTAGTTAGTGAAAATATATTATGTAAAATATCTAAGAAATATGATGCTGTAAAAATTCTAAGAAATGCGATGAATGTTAGAATCCTTTCTATATAAACTTTTTTTTTTTAAAAAACAATCAAATCAATCAATATGGGTTCGCATTTTATGGAATCCGATGATGATCTTGCTCTTATCAATGATTTCGTCTCCGTTCCTGTACCAGGCGCAGAAGAGTTTAGGCATGCAAGTTTTGGCCGGCATACGAGTTTTAGCACAAGAGTCAGAATTGCAAGGATCCTGAATGATTGTCGTATACTTGGAAATTATGTGCGTCAAGTTGCCGAAGAACAATGGGGATGGGAGGAAGAACAAGTCGAAGCTTTGGCATCTGCCCTCTATGCTGTCGAGCAACCTAGGGTGTTTGCATTTTGGCGTTGCTACAGCGTGTTAAGACATAGTCTACCTGGATTTTTCTAGAACAAACATCACAACCAAATCGACTTTAATTGTGCGATAGTAATGTAATTGGGTTATTTCAAATAAACGATGTACTTGTCTATTCTATCCATGTAACTGTTGAAAATCCTTGCACTGAAGTCGTTGAATGCGCCCATGAACAAATCCTCATGCACATGCAAAAACATAATAAGTAATGGTACGGGAGAAAACACATGCAATCCTTGTTGTTTTCTCCCCTACCTTTACCTTACTATGTTTTGGCATCAATGCGATTCCCAAAAAACAATCCTTGCACTGAAGTCGTTGAACCGGCCGAACAAATCCTGCACAAGCAAAATCATCACATGACAATGGTAGACGATAAAATTTGCAATGCTTGCTGTTTTATCGTATACCATTGTCATGTAGATGGTTTTGCATCGGTGCAATGCATAATAAAACAAGCCTTATTATGTACTAGCCTAACACAGTCATTTATCTTGGTAGAGGTCAGCCGCCCGTAGTAGCGGTAGTGCGACCTTTACCAAAGATAAAGGACTGCGTTAGGCCAGAACATAAGGCACTATGTTTGACGAACTCTTCTCATCAACCCACATAACGATTAACAAGAAAAGTTTCCAGGACACGGTAATGTCGTTCGTACTTGAATTTCTTTCCTTTAGATCGTTGCCATTCCTTTATAGTCCTGGCGTGATTTTCCTCATTGGTATCTCCCGGAAAATGATGTGCTTTGATCCATCTCCCCAACTGCATAAATTCATGCACTCTTAGGTGTATTTTTCTCCAACGCGACCACAACGTATTCTGATCACGCACGACTTTGGAAGTACGTCTATCTAATTTGAATTCCGCAGTGACAGCAGTCCACAACTCTGGTTCATTTACTTTAACGCGATTACGTTTCATAGCGTCCTTTGACGGATAGAAAATCATATAGTTTGTACAAAGACATAAATCTTCATTCCACGAAAACTTAGGACGAGGTTTAGGTGCATCTGGTAATGAATCTAGAGGATTTGCTGGTTTTTTCGGTGCAATTGTTTTTTTTGATGACGAAGATGAAGAAGAAGAAATTGTGGAAGATTTGCATCGCTTTGGGTTACCATAGTGTCTAGGAGGAGTGGTATACCATCTCTTAAATGGAGGAGGAGTGAATAAAGGAGGAGGTTTCGATGAAGGTTCAGTGTAGTAGTAGTTATGGACTAATTTTGCCGTTCTGCTTCGAAATTTAGGTGATGCCGGAGGAGTACCGAGTAAAATAAAGTTTGGAGGAGAAGATGGTGGAGTTGAATAAGATGTTAGAGCGGCTTGGGAAGATGATGAATTTGACATTACGAAAAAAATTGATTTATCAGATGAAATCGAGAGCAAACTAGAGAAATATCGAACTAAATTGTGAGTGAATGAAGTGAAGACCAAGTTTTAGTTTATATAGGATTGGGGAGTGAAATATAGGCCGTTGGATGAAGCTAATCTACTCGATGGAAATTCCATCGTCGATAGAAATTCTATCGACCTCGACACTTTTTGTATCGTCGATGGAATTTTCATCGATAGATACAATTTCCATCTGACGTTGCAAAGTTGCAAATTTGCAACTTTGCAACGTCAAAACCCTTGTTTGCTAGGTCCATAGTGTGACAAAATAGCCAAAATTTTGGTTATAAGTGTCCCATAGGAAGGGGCCTTAGGCAAAATATGAATAAAAGATCAATTTTAGTTTTTTTTTTCTTGTCAAAATGGGCTTGTAGGTAGTGGGCTTCGATCCAACTTTAATATAACCTTTACAATACAAACAAAAAAGAAAAAAAATATGATCTTCCTCATCAAGCCCGCTATTGATCCTAATGTATTAGTTACAAAGTCTCTTGACTCTTAGATGGAATGGTGGGACAAATGCCGGGAAAAATGGTGGTCAGTCTATCACAATTGTGCTGAAGCTCACTTACCGTTGATTTCCTTAGAAAACGTCTTTCTAAATGGACGGCCTCCTGTTAATCTTGGAGTAATGGGACCCACTTGTTTATGAGAGGTCGTTTTTGCAATGTCTGTCCAGAAGGATTAACTATACATTTTGGAGCCAAAAAAGATTTGTTGACCGAGGTTTTAACTCATCCAATTTCTCACCAACAGATCCAGTGGTTGGATCTTCTTCATCAAACCCACAATTGATCCCAATGTATAAGTCAAAAAGTCTTTTAACCCTTAGATGGAATGGTGGGATCAATTATGGGGAAAATGGTGGTCAGTCTTTCATAACTGCTTTGGAGCTCACCTTTTTTTTTTTTTTTGAAGTAAGGCAAAGCCTTAAACATTGATATTAATTTGGAGTGCATTACAAGAGAGGCTCCATGCATTCATATCAGGCCCGACACAAGAGCAACTGACATTATCAAACACATATCACATGAGCAACAAGACTTTGGAGCTCACTTACCTTTGATTCAAAACAAGGATTGCTCACATCAAATCATTTTTATTTATAAGTTGTAATGTTTTGTTCTCATTTAATCAACCCAGGAGTTAAGTAAAAATTACAAAAGATAGATTTGTTACATCTTCTTTTTTTAATAATCACAAAAAGTTCAATTTCTTTAAAATGCAACGCATTCTTACACAAACAATTTCATTAATATTCTAAGCAGGTGGCACTTTATTTTTTTCACTTGACGTGGCCCAATCAATGGTTTTCTTCAACATCGCCAACATCGGCAATCAAAAGAGCATCTCCAACAATGTTTTTATCTGTGTCAAATTTTTTTCCTTTTGCATTTTCATTTACTTCTGCATTCAACAAAAAAAAAAAAAAATGAAACGTGTGCCTTTATAATATGGGCGAAGTCAGTACAGGACTAATGCTTTCCTAGCATGTTAAAAATTGTTTAATTAGTATTGTAAATCATTCAGCCTGTTTGGATACAGAAGCAGTTCCGGAGAAGCAAAAAAGTTTTACTTCAGAGAAAAGTAATTTTTCTGCTTGTAGAAGTCATTTTGAAATCGTGTATTTCGCCAAATAAATTTCCGACTACTGTATTTTGCTTCTAGAAGTAATAAAGTTATTTCTGATTGTGTATCCAAACAAACTAATATATATATATATATTTTAGTAAAATCAGAAATTACCTTTAAAATGATCGGAGCAGAAGTTATCACATTTGAGCAAGCAAAAAGGCTTATCAAACCCCTCCTCAATACACTCATCAGTGCACTTGGCATGGCATCCTCCAAAACCAGGCTCTGCTTCAACAACGTGATGTTGGGCAATTGCTATCACCATTACAACAACTGCGGCAATGCATATCACAGCACTAACACCCTTCCTTGCCATTTCTCTCCCTCTCTAAACTTTCCTTTCTTCTTGTCTAAACTTTTTTTTTTTTTTTCAAGTTTCTTTCTTTTGTTTTAGAGAGAGGCTTGTGAGTTCTTGGGTGGTTAAGCCAAGGGGTTCAATAGCTATTACTTATCATAAAATGAGGAGGAAATATACTAATTATTGGGTGGTGATCCCTTAAGAATTAAGCAAGTTTTAAAATGTGGTTGCACACTTTACATCCATTAAATTTAACACCCTTAAATAGTAAATTGCTTAGTTTCCATAACCTGACATTGACTTTTACCTTACCCACACAACTCTTCCTTCAAAATAGGGGAGAAGAAACTATCAATTTCCAAAAATTTGTACTTTGTTAGCTATCTCTTGGTCCAAGGAGAGTGGTTTGTCTTTATTAGAGCAAAATCTATTTATGAGAGCGGAGGCTATGATGAACATCAAAATAGTTAATTTGCCAAGCCAGGTGGATAGGCAAATTGGGTTTTCTACTATGATAATAGGCAAACCATAGACCAGGATGAGCCATCAGGAGCAGAGATGAACGCCAGGACCAGGTTGGTCCGACAAGAGGATCAGAGAGAGTTGTGTGGTCCAGGGTGATCCGCACGGACCAGAGTCAACGACTACAATTTCAAACGGTCTAATTTTTTTCCAATAAATATCCACCCAACTCAAACAAGTTTTTTAACACCTCAAACATCTTCTTCTCTTCTCAATTTATTTGTGGAAAAATTAGTGAGGTTCCAACTTCAAATAGAAAATTGGTGAATTTAAAAGAAAAATCAAAAATGTTTTCAGATACTGAACATCTTCCACCTAAATTATGCAAAAAAAAGGGCACAAGTCGGACGAGAAGTTGCTACCAAGCTTGATTTTTACTGCAGTCTTACTTGAAGCTGCATAACAACTCGATTTTTCTGGAGTCAAACTTGAAGCTGCACAAAACAAGATATGTGATGGTTTTTAAAAAAATAGAGAATTGTAAGAAGCAGATAAGTATTGAAGTATTGCAAGTAAACCAAGTTCAATTACCCAAAAGGCAAATAGAGTTAATCATACTACTGGTCAGAAAAAACAAGAAAAAACCCATTAAAGAATGCATTGAAGGGAAAATCCGCAAAATGGAGAAAAACCGGAAGCCAACAATCATCTGGGATTCTTTCTTGAAATACTCAAAGTTTATGTTAGTTGTAAAAAAACATCGTATTGTGAATAAAAGTGTAGTTTATACTTAATGAAGAAGTTGAAATTAGACTTAAAGTGTTATTTTAAATTTACATTTAAAGAATTGACCTACGTAACGGCGATATTGTGACCCAAGTAAAATCACACAAGAACGTTGTTTATATGATTAGATACTTATCTTATGGTTAGGTATGATTAAACTGAAGATCCAACAATCCTTACAACTTGGTATAATCAGACAGTTATCTCTGATGTTCAACGATAGATAGTTCCAGCTACTGAATTACGCGACCGGGTGTGGAACACACCATAGAAAATTATGGTAATCCTCGCCAAAGATTTAAGAAAAATATACGTGATAGTTTTGTTGTGATTCAGAAAAAAGTGGCAAATTATGTACAAATTCAAGTGGTTATTTATAATAACAGTGAAATTCCAATGAATGTCGTACTGATTGTTAGTACATTCAAACATCCTTGTACATCGTATCATTTTTTGAATTCAAAGTTAAACCACTCGATGTTTGTTCTTTTGTAGGAGAAACTTGGAAGGCGATTTTACTTTCGAAAAAAAAAATACACTTGATGAGAGCTACCAATTTCTAAAGAATAGATTGCTCAAGTTTAAACCAGATAATACTCCTCGTGTTCCATCGGATCCGACGAAGATTACTAAATGTTGTAAGATAGTTTTGTAGTGGTTCTAATAGTTTTTCACTCATCAATGTAATAACAGAACATTCACTACACCAATTTTGGGTGGTAGCAACGGTGCCCATCTATTGCTAAAAGTGTTAGAAACGGGGGCTAGCCGTTGCTATTCATGGTGTAACGAATTTTAGCAACGGTAATGTTGCCGTTGCGTCTCCCGGGTAGCAACGGTCCTAGTAACGGCCGAGTTCAGCCATTGCTAGATTTTTCCCGCAACGGCCCATTTTCCGTTGCTTAATTTTGCCCGCAACGGCCTCGTATCCGTTTTAAATTTTAATCAGCAACGGCCGATTTACCGTTTCGGATATTTAGACTAGCAACGGCTCTACTGCCGTTTCTAAATTTTTACCAAAGCCAAAAAAAGACCAGGTCAAAGCCTGACAGACTTGACTTTGACCGGGTCAAAACAGGGTAAGTCAGACTTTGACCTGGTCAAAAACTTTCAATAGACATTTCAAAAAATTCTGACAGTTAGCCAAAATCATACTTCATACACATACAAAAATTTCATACTCTAGTTTTCTTGTTCTTACACTTAGCCAAAAAGACTAAAAAAAATTCATACATTCAGATAATACATAAAAACCAGTGTTCTTGTTGTTCTCTAATACATAAAACCTAACTAATTTCAGTATCCATACTTGTATAACCTAGTTCTGTAATACTCACATTTGAGCATGAGATAGGTACCTTCCCATCAGATGTTTACGCTTTCTGTTTACGCTTCCCCTTCAGTGGCTTTAATCTTTTGTCTGCATTGTATAACCTAGTATTGACCAAGAAAGATGGAGCCTGCACAGAATCAGAAACCCATTAGTATATTAGCAAAGGTTAAAGTGTTAACAAAAGAAGATAAAATTCTGGAAACCCCACTACTAGCCATTACCATTTTCTGGCAGACCACACAACACTAATCTGCACTAACCTTCACCCATTTTACTAAGGATTTCATACTGCAATTAACCCTTTCAGGTTGATTTGCCATATAGCCAACCTATGTAACAAAACTAGGAAGACCCTATTGTGATGATTAAAAGTGAGTCCTGTCAGTTGAAAATTTGTGTCCATTAAGCAAGATGTTACTACGATCTCTTCCAATTTCACTACAATTTTTTCCAACTCACTGCATTATCGCTTAGGATTGGCCCAAGACTTAATGACAGCATCTACAGCGGCAGCAGTTACTAGTTGTACATTATTAGCAAACCATGACCACTATAAAGATACTTCTACAGAAAATGAAATGCATTTCGACCCAGTCCCAAAAATATGTATAGAACAAGGAATTAACCAATGAAAGTAAAGTAAAGAGTGAGATAGAGAAGTACCCATCTGTGGCTTGACTGAGAATGTAACGACATCATTGTTTTCGACAACCTATTCATCCGATAAAACATTGTTTGATTATAATAAGATAGAGAAGTACCCATCTGAGGTTTGGTTCCAACATTTTACATTGATGGAAGAAAAATACACCACTGAGATGCCCATGGTACGATCGAATAACCTTGTTCTGCTCGAGATCCCAACATTTAACTTGTTTATCATCACCAGCAGAGAACATGGAACATCCTGGATCTGGATCTCTAAGGAAACCGTAGCTGGACGGAATTTTGTGGTATGGTGTCATGGCTCCATTACCTCCTATGAACGCAAAACTGAAAACCTTAGATGATATTGAATAACCTAACCGACTATCATGTGTAAACTGAAAGACTAGGTAATTTAGTGGCAATCGACCAAATTTGGTGTAGTGTCACTTACTAGTTCAGCTGCTACAAAACGTTTCAAACAATCATATAAATAAATGCATCATAAAATTGCATCTGACCTTCGTCGCAACGACTTCAAGAGTCTGCAATAATGAATCCTCAATAAGACTAACCTGCCCATCTGCAATAATGAGCAGAACATGATATTGACGTCCACTTCTCTCCACAATATCTATTGCTGCTCCAATTATCGGAGCAAAAGATGTTGGCCCTGCCATATCAACAGAAGAAATTGATGCTCTTCGTTGATCTGTATGAACAATTTGATACAATTTGAAGGGACTATTTGAACAACCAGCTAGATGAACTTGAGGAACCAGTTCTCGATAGCGCTCAAGTGCTTCCTCGATACCAGTGGTGATCAAGTCCTTGGAAATCCTTGTGATGAGGTTGTCAACCTATCAATAATATTTCTCAACTATTACACGATTCAATAATGAAGCAGTGAAGCAAGTCGAGTTCGAATCCACAGGGAGGTGTGAGTTTAAATTGTTAAAAGAACGAATTTGGTGTTCTTATGTAGAAAATTTCAGAAAATTGTAAAGTTGTAGTTCAAATTATGAGACGAGTATTGATCAAAGAATCATTATCCACTAATGAGCATGAGTATATTCGATCTTACAAGAATAATCTTCTTCAAAGCATGTTTATTAACAACCCTAGAATAGTTATAAGTTCAACTAATCTATATTGACTCCAAAGTCACTTCGTAGAATAAGTTCTCTACTAGATTCTAGCTAATTTGGCCACTTTGAACAAGTTCTCAAAGTGTAACGAAATCAACCGGTAAAATCAGTGAATCGGGTTTGTTCCTAACCACATGTTCATAAGTTCGACATGTTAACTTAGGGTTGTCTATTATACACCAAAGTCCACAAAATCCCTTTGCAACGTTGATGCTTTGCTACTTGTGATAAAATCACCCCAACAATTACGGATTAGGGTTTAAGAATCTAGCATTAGAATTGCACACAAACTATTCAATTGTACACTTAAACAATATGTAAGCAATTCATGGTCATAAGATCAATAAAAGACAAGCAATAAAATATCAACTATGAAGAAAGATTAACTTGTATAAATCATCAAAAACTCATGTCATATAGTTTCAAAATCATCCTCAATCAATAAAGAAAACTAGCTACTCATGTCTATTAAGGAAAACATATTCTTTGAGAGAAAATAAGTTGTTAAAACTCAAAGAAAGTAAAGAAAAGCAAACTCAGATTTCTGCCCCAAATTCTCTGTCTCCAACTGGTTCTCGAGTGCGTTTCTGCGCCTTCAAACTGTTGGTGAAAAACTCCTCTCTGTCCGTCTATGTTGCTGCCCTAGAAATTCTCTGTCCCTCCTTTCCGCCTCTCCAACTGCTGCCCTAGAAAAGTGTAGAAAAAGATGTTCTGTTTCTATGTCTGTTGCACACTTTTATAGCCTCTAATCCTGAAATCTTTTCTCCCACGTCAAAGTCTCTTTCCTGTTTTATCTCAACTTCTAAAAATACTTACAAATCCCAGCCATCCAACATCAGAAACTGATGGCCACAACTCCTTTTCTCTAGCTGTTTTCTCGGCCTCAAACACTTGCCAAATCTAACCCAAATCCAAGCACCAGAAACCTCTCCTATTTCTTCTCAAAACTCACCAGAACTCTGGCCTTCTATGAACCCTGTTGCCAACTGGTTCTCGAGTGCTAATCCTCCTGAAATACCTGCCAGAAACACGACCAAGTTGGTGCAGGATTCAACTCTTTAGCCCATAATACAGACCCTATAGCTATCCACCAAAGTCACACCAACACCACCAAATCAAACACTACCCAAACTCTGCCAGAAGCTCACAAGATCACACACAAATAACCCAGAACCACCACAAGCTTCAGCTCCTTTGTATTTCAGCTGGATTCTAGCTCAATCTCTCCACAAACCAGCACCACAGCTCCATCTCCTGCCCATCTCATCAGAAATTAGCTACAGCAACCAGCATTCAATTACCATAACCTGAACTCTTTTAGTTCAGTCACCAGATGAACCAAATCACCACCATAACCTGCAGAAACTCATCCCATTCATACACCATCTCCCTGTAAACTCCTCTTGCTTCAAAACCCCAGCCATCTCACCGCTGTCAAACAGCAACATCCAACCACCAAACCCATCAGTTCACCTGAATCTGTACTCCTTGTATTTCTTCATCACAACTCTGCAATGGTATCAACTGCAGAATCTTCTTGCATTCAGAGCTTGCGACTTCACAGAACCATGATGAACAGCACACATCAACCAGCACCATCCAACCCATTTCAAGCCATTCCATCCCTGCAGCAACACCACAATACAGCAGCTCGACTCCACCAGAAATTCACCACTAAATCCTCACCATTCTGAACTCTAGTATCAACACCACAAACCACATCAGACCCTCTTCTTTCTTCTGTTCAAAACAAATTCAAACCCTGACCTGCAATTTGAACCCAAATTCACACACATCATCACCTTTCGCCCAAACTAACAGCTGCTCAACTCCACCCATTCATGGCAACAGCAACAGCACCATTCCAACACCACACAGCTTCACTTGCAACAGCCATTTCTGTATCTTCTACAGCTTGAACAGACCCCCAATTTCACCACGAATCGAACCCAATCAGAGCCTTAGCAAATCATCATCAGCACCCCCTATGAACAGCACCAAAACCCACCATTTTGATTTGAACTCAGCTCTTGAATGTGTGCTCTGCCATCTCGCCCTCGCCATCGCTTCTCTGCCTTGAAACAGTTCAGACAAAACAGATCTGAAATAGAAAAGATTTGCGTGTTGTTTTGTTAAAGATAAGGGGTACCCCTTAGCGGTTGGCAATGGATGGGGATAACGCGGCTGCCCCAAATATTCAAAATGGCTGCTCCTTGGTTGCCCTGATCAGAAATGCTTGGGTGCTTGCTAGTGTGATGTATTGAGATGATTTTGCTCCTTTTTGTGCGGCTTAATTGTACCTGCAAAATAGAAAACATCGTTATATAACCAATTTATGAGGCATTAGCTAGACATAAGTGTATGAATAGGGTACTCTTGAGTAGGTGTTTTAAGCACCTATCACCTTGCAAACCCAGCAGATGGCATCACAATAGCTTCATCATCGATAACTCTTCGTGAGCCTAAAAATGAAACATACAAACATTTACTTATAGTTATATACTTATAGAAAAAGATCCAAGTTTGTGTTGAAAATCTAAGCAGTTCCGACAACTATGAGTTTTGCTATATGATAATTTACTCATAATTTGAAGAAAAACTTGACTTTCAAGAGGATGAAATCTGAATCACTTGAAGTCATTTAATTTTTACACCACTAAAGAAGGCTAAGCAAACACTAACTAGGCAACACTTTTAACTATCATCAGAATACACTACCAAAAGGTAGCTTACCCCAGTTCCTAGCTTGGCTTGTTTCACACGTATTTGTTGAAGTGTTAAATTTGATTACAGTGCTCGAATTTCTGCAATAGGAGAGCGAACAGTTACACAATATCTACAATGCCAAACTCATTTCTTGTCCTCTTGAAATTCATGGAGAATAAAATTGAAGACAGAGAGCAAACACCAATGCATACATAAATATAGTTGAGTAGAAAATGGAATACTACAGATAATGTAAAAGGCTCTTACCTCTTTCAACCTCACTAATTGCTCTTTTTTCTTCTTCTAAATCTAGCTGTAGTTCCGCATTTTCCTTCTTCCTCTGATCAAGTTCTTCACTGTTGGGAAACTGATCTAGCCGGGCAACATAGATCTTTTATTTACTATATTCTTTGAACGTAATCCGTCCACGCTCACACAGAGTGTCCAATGCTTTTTGAACATCAGTCTTTTTAAGAT
>JAJJMA010065754.1:0-18160 GCA_023529015.1 Papaver nudicaule
GAAGAACATTTTCCCCGCTCAATCTCACTCAAAACAACCATCTCAACCAAAAAAAAAACTTCTTCTTTTTCTTCTTCTTCTTCTAACTCTCTCTCAAAATTACAAAATTAAAACAACCTAAGCTAATCGGTGGCTAAGTAGATTAATTTGTACTTAGGTTAGCTTAATCGGTAACTTGTTTTTGAGTTAATCGGTAGCTTAATATGTGTGGGGTAGTTTAGACACTGAGATAAGGGATAGCCTAATTACACCCGGGTGATCGAGTTTTCAAAAATTTTCGAAATCTGCCTTGATTCTTTTTGGTCTGCCCTGATGACGTGAGGTTTTTTATCTCTAGGAAAATATGCATCCCAGATCGGAGCGGCTAATATTGTGATTGTGCTTGAGGGCTAAATCGCCAGCTCAAAATCTACCGTGTGAACTAAAATCTGCATTAATTTCCAAGATCGAGGTGAGTAGTATGAGTAGCAACAGCAATACGCGACCAGGGTGCGCTCGTAATGGTGCCAATTGCCAACCACGACTTTGGTCTGTGTCTAGTAACGCCATACTGACGCTCAATATACGAGACAGCTGACACGTGGTGCATCAGATTTGCTTCATGTTCCCCACAACCCGCGCATTTCCTTTACTGTCGTTACCTTCCCATTTCAGATTTTTCATCGAACAAACATTTCATAACAGGAAAACTAGAAAAAGACATCGAAGTAGGTTTCCTTTCGCGTTTTTTTTTCTATAGAAAATGGAGGAAATACTGATACAGAGATTAGAATCTGCAGTACAACGTTTAGAATCACTTTCTTCTGGATTTGGTCATGGGATTAGTGTCGTTGGTGTTGATGATGCACAATTAGATCCATCAATTTCTGCATATCAGGATCTAATTGATCAATTTGTTGGTAGGATCTTATTTGCTGCTGAGAAGATTGGTGGGAATGTTCTTGAAGCTACCAAAGTTTTAGAAGAAGCGTTTTGTGTGCAGAAAGAACTTCTTGTCAAAGTTAAGCAATGTCAGGTTGGTTTCCTTGTGATCGGCATTTTGGAATTAAGATTAATTGTTGGGTTTTGCTTCAGCATTTCAAATTCGGTCACTGGTCATGCTTAGGTTTTTAGGCGTTAAAGGTCTGTCCTTTGCCATTTTTAATAAGATAACAATCCTTAAATTATGTTGTTTCTACAATGCCAAGGAAAAGTATGTCCCCTTTGTGAGTCATGAACCCTAATTGGGGTAATTGATTCAGATACTAGGTTAAAGGGATATTGATGACTGATCTAAAAAAATTGTGTGTGAATGCTTATTATTCTTTGTTCATAAATGTTGCAGAAACCAGACCTTGGGGCTTTGGCTGAGTTTTTGAAGCCGTTGAACGAGGTAATCATGAAAGCAAATGCCTTGACAGAAGGAAAGCGACCTGATAACTTCAACCACTTGAAGGCTGCAGCGGATAGTCTAACCGCTCTTGCTTGGATTGCTTATTCCGGCAAAGATTGTGGTGAGTTGTATAAAACATCCTAATCTGTATGGAAAACATCTGGGATTTTTGTATGAAGTCTAATGATGGATGCAGACATTCATTTCTCATCTTTTGCACCTCTTTTTGCTTACTTAGGTATGAGTCTTCCTATTGCACATGTGGAAGAAAGTTGGAATATGGCAGAATTTTATAGCAACAAGGTGCATATTTTCATATTTTGTAATAAAAGTGCTCTTCATGCCAAACATCCCAGTTATGGGTTATACAGATATAAGTTGATAGAGTTACATATATATTTCTGCACGCTAGTCTGTATTTACTTAGATTTTTCTAGCAGATTCTTGTTGAGTTCAAAAGTAAAGACCCAAATCATTTGGAGTGGGCTAAAGCTCTGAAGGATCTTTACTTACCTGGCCTGAGGGACTATGTAAAGAGTTTCCATCCTTTGGGTCCAGCATGGAATCCTACTGGTAAAGCGACTGTTTCAGCACCTGCATCAGTCCCATCAAAAGCTCCGTCAATGGGAGGACCTGCCCCTCCCCCACCTCCTGCTGCTTCACTCATAAGTGCTGAACCTTCTAAGGCATCATCATCACAACCAAAAGGGATGTCTGCTGTATTTCAAGAAATCAGTTCAGGGTCTGTGACTTCAGGTACAGGCACTATTGAGCAAATGAATCACTTTTTTTTCTTTTCTTTTTGTTTGAATGATTAAATCTCTCCTTCTTAATCCCAGGGCTGAGGAAGGTAACAGATGATATGAAGTCAAAGAATCGTGCAGATAGAAGTGGTGTTGTTAACGCTAACGAGAAAGAGTCCCATACTAGTTCTCCTTCTGTTACCAAAATAGGACCTGCAAAATTTGAGCTTCAAATGGGTCGCAAGTGAGTATGGTGCAATTCTTTGCTCTTTGGTTGAAAAGTTGGCACTGTTCCTTTGTAGTCCACTAGGCACTATTTGTTATCAGGTGTCATATGAGATGGATCTGGTTTGTGACTCGTTGCTTATGATCAGATGGGTTGTTGAGAATCAAGTTGGAAGGAAGGACTTGGTCATTGATGAATGTGATTCTAAACAGTCTGTATATGTTTTTGGGTGCAGAGATTCTGTTTTGCAAATCAAAGGTAATTGGTATTGAATTCTGTAATATCCTTACACTTTTAATCAATGAGTTTCATCTATATAAGCTTTTTCCATTGGAAGAGTAATAAGCCTATTTCCCCTTTATCAACGTACAGGAAAGGTGAACAATATAACACTTGATAAATGCTCAAAGATGGGAACTGTATTTACGGTGAGTAGACATCAAACGATTGCTATACATTTAACACCAGTTTGAGTGAGATATATACTCACTTACCGTTTCAATTATGCATATCTGTTGAATACAGGACGTCGTAGCGGCATTTGAGATTGTGAATTGCACAGGAGTAGAGGTGCAGTGTCAGGTATGTCTTTGCTTGTAATTCTCGGGCTTCTTACCATTTCAGACTTCCTTAAACTGGTCTAGCGTGACCTCAACCGATTAGGCTATCAACTCTTTTAGATTCATTGACACAAATAATACAAAATGTGCTCAGCCAAGATTCTCTTTTGACACTCGTGTTTGGTGTTTATTTTCAGGGTTCTGCACCAACAGTTTCAGTGGACAATACTTCAGGTTGCCAACTATATTTAAGCAAAGATTCTTTAGAGACTTCTATAACGACAGCTAAGTCGAGCGAAATCAATGTTTTAGTGCCTGGGGACTCACCTGATGGTGATTTGGTATGGATCCCTCTCTCTTGATTTGATCTAGTTCTGTGCAGTTATAGATGTTATTATGATTGATTCCTACTAAGTACAGAATTTTTTTCTGTTTCACATAATACTTGAGAGGTCATCTCTATTGTTCGAGCATATGCATCCAGTATGGAATTTATACTCTCTACCCACGGAACTTAAACATTATGATCCACGTAATTTGGGTAGTTTCAGTAATATTCAACAATCTACAAGGCTGACAAAACTAACTCCAATTTGCAACCTTGTCCGCAGGTGGAGCACGCACTACCCCAACAATTTGTTAACGTTTACAAGGATGGCCAGTTTACAACCACTCCAGTCTCTCATTCTGGCGCATAAATGACATGGTCTAGACAATTTTTAGTTTTCATTCTTTTAATTTATACCAACCTTTTCCGGAAGTAGAGATGCTGCTATGCTTAGTTCGTGTTCTAAGGTCAGAAATGAAAATGACCTTTCCTTTTTAGTTATTCTTATTTGTTCATTCAATTACACAGTTGCCAGTTTTGTAATGTGTTAACTGTTTTCGATCAGATTCAGAGCTCGCTCGATTACTTATAGACTCCTTTACTCCTTTGATTAAATAAATTAGCAGTTTATATATAGACTTATTTTGCACTTTGGTGTTGTTGAAGAATATTAGCAATCCATGTAACAAGTCATTCTCATATAAAGTTTACTTGGCACAGAATTATTCTCCCCCTTTTCACACTTCATTCTTTTTTTGGTGATTTGTTTCACCCCTTGGTATCGTAGGTTAACACACACCTTTAGGCTTTAGCCTTTATACTTTCCTCTCAAGTCTCAACACCTCAAGCTCACTAGCTGTCATGATGGTGTGGTAATGATCACTCCTATTACAGTTGGGGTTAAAACAAATCTGCAATGTTCAAGATTTGTGGATATACCTAAATTGAATAAACCTAACTGATTGAAGAACACTTGAATGCCGTGAAACAGACTTTACTCTCAAGTCTAAGTCAAGTCTTACTTCTATGCCTTAAATTTCATACCCTACTATACAACTTCTCTGTATTTTCTTCTTTCTCTGCTTTCATTGAAGACTTCTTCTTTTTTTCCCGCCATGGACAAGCTCCGCCATAGTTCCTTGATCTTCTTGATTCTATCTCTCTTGTTTCAATCTTTCTTCTGCGCAAGTAAGTTCTTTATCCTCTCTAACTTTTCCATTAATTTACAGTAAATTTTGTTCTTTTAAGTGAATGAATTTCAAGAAAACATTCAAGATTTTGAATTTTGTTTCCCGCTCTAATCTTGTTGCTATTATGATTTTGGACAGATTCAGAATCATTCATTGGTATAAACTACGGGTTAGTTGCAGATAATCTCCCACCGCCATCAGAAACAGCAAAGCTGTTAAAATCAACAGCAATTGGTAAAGTCAGATTATACGGAGCAGATCCTGCGATTATAACTTCATTAGCTAATTCCGATATAGGAATTGTTATAGGTACATCAAACGCTGATATACCCGCTTTAGCAACTGATCCAAACTACGCCAAACAATGGATTACTACAAATGTGAAACCTTATTATCCAGCAAGTAACATAATCTTGATTACAGTGGGGAATGAAGTTTTCAAGTCAGGTGAACAAAATCTGATATCACAGCTTGTTCCTGCAATGCACAATTTACAAGAAACCTTAAGTTCTGAATCTTTAGGTGGTAAAATTAAGGTTTCAACTGTTCATGCTATGTCTGTGTTGGCAAATTCTGAACCTCCTTCTGCTGGAAGTTTTGATCCTGCTTTTGGAGATACAATGAAAGGATTGTTAGGGTTTTTGAAAGATACTGGTTCGCCTTTCATGGTTAATCCGTATCCATTCTTCGCTTATCAGAGTGATCCCAGAGCTGAAACTTTGGCATTTTGTCTATTTCAACCAAATTCGGGACGATTCGACTCGGGTACTCAAATCAACTACATGAATATGTTTGACGCTCAGGTAACATTATTATTCAACTAGCTTTTGAATTTGTGTAGTTGGCCTTGTAGGGTTCATATGCAGGACTACCGCAACTAAAGGTCAATACCCAAATAGGATTCTTTTGCAGTTTTCTTGGATAACCGCATTTACTGTACATTCAGCTGCCATATCATTGTAGCAAGTGGATGGGCCACATCGTATAAATACCGTAGAAGATGGGTGCATGACTGCATATTGATTATCAGGCACCTTGTATATAGATGATTAGATGTTGCACTCGAGTCCTTCACAATGCATCTAATAGGTCATGTTGAGTTTTCTTTATATTGATTATTGTGCTCATTGTAGAAGTGTTTTTGGTGCAGGTTGATGCTGTAAGATCAGCACTGAATGCAATGGACTCCAAGGATGTGGAGATTGTTGTGGCAGAAACAGGATGGGCATATAAGGGAGATACTGACGAAGTTGGAGCAAGTATAGAAAATGCAAAAGCTTATAATGCTAATTTGATTGCACATCTTAGATCAATGGTTGGGACTCCACTGATGCCTGGTAAATCGGTCGATACATATCTTTTTGCGTTGTATGATGAGGATTTGAAACCAGGGAAAGGCTCAGAGAGAGCATTCGGGCTTTTCAATCCTGACTTGACTATGATATATGATGCTGGTCTTTCAATGAGCAGCCAGGTGAGAACTTAATTCGCTGTGCATTTTGCAATTTTTTGTATTTTTTTGTATTGTGCTTTGTTTAAACTTTTAAGGTTTGCCTGGTAGGTAATAAGTTCAGGTTCAGTCTGCTTCGCCATTTAATTCATTCTTGTCCTGTGTTAGTTCTGCATTCAGCTTTGTATGAACTGCTCGTGTACAATCTTTATCTTTTGGTCGATATATGAACTGCGAACAATCTTACATAGCGAATATGAAAAAGTACTTTTAACTGCTGAACTATCTGTGTAGTAGAGCCATGTTCTTGATTCCTACGGAATCGTGTTTCCTGGGTCTTTTGAATGGATAACATTTGATTTTGAGAAAAAGGCTTAACAGATTATTTGCAGTATATTTGACATAACTCTGGTACTATATTCATTTCTTGCTATGTTTCTAGTTCTTTTGCAAGTATGCCAATTGAATAACATGGATTCTGTTTTCTGACAGACATCAAAAACTCCGCCAACTCCACCACCAACTCCGATGGCTCGAACGCCTATGTTGGCTCCGGCGACACCATTTCCAACGACAAACCCAAGAGGTGGATGCGGACCCCAGGATGGCGTTTCTCTTGCTGACCGTGGCTGCAAAGGTAACAACTGCAGTCCAGTCCAACCAGGTAGCGGTTGTGTGGAACCAAAAACATCACATGGACAGCATTTGAATGACCATACTTCTCCAGTTTTCATATCATCCCTCCTTTCTTGTCTGCTTTATTTCTCTTCCTTGCTTTTGTAAATTCTTCACATCTCTGTTCAATCATCCTGTAATGCATGAGGTATCCAGCCAAAAGCTTCAGAACAAAAGATAAGAAACTGAGAATCTTCCAGCTTTGGTTTTCATCCCTTGGTAGCAAAGCATAAGTGTTCTTTTCTCTGTTCAATTGGTTACTCTTTTTTCCAGTCATACTCGTGTAAGTTCTGTACAGTTTCGTGTAAGTTCTGTTTGTTTCTTTTTACGTAATGTAACCAAGTGCTTCTGTAATTGTACATTTTGGTTTAAGTTTGAAGTTTATGGATATATTTTGTTAGGCATGCTATTGTTTGGTCCTAGCCGGCCTATCTCTTTGAAATACATAAAGCAGATATACTCAGGACAGGATTTCTTGTTTTCAAGATGGAGGGCCAGAGTTGATAGTAAAAACTTGATTTCCAGTAAGACCTCACAATTAGTGTTGTCGGCATGATCCGAGGGGAACAATTTCCTTGTTTTTAATTGAGAGGGTGCCAATTTTTACCTTTTGAATTATTCATCACCTACCATAACCATAATAACATGATGTGGGCTATGCAGATAGATTCTTCTTGTCTGTAAAAGTAAATAAAGATGCAATCTAATGGATTGTGATCGCGCAACAACTCAAGAAGTTCCTTTTAGAAACTTTGCAAAGTTGATCTCTACTCTCCAGAGAGAAAACTAACATTGGAGCATAAGATTGCAGTTTTTTTTTCTCTGTCAGTATTATACTGAACTTAAATCTTACAATCTTACACTGTGTTTATAATAGACTTTCAGAGTCCGGTGAAGAGAAACTACCCTAGAGGCGGATTGGATTCATCAGAATGGCAGTGTTGGATACCATACTGAACAATTTGAAACCAATGGGCAATAAACTGTGACTTCCAGAGAATGGAACATTTGACATATGAGCAAGAATAAACAGCCACACTTTTCTTTCCAAATAACATGCTATTATTAGTGCAGTTTTTGGCTCAAAATTGGGAGCCTCATGGCATTGCTGAGAGCGTCCAAGACCCTACTAGGTTGTTCAAAACATGAAAGCAAGTCACTGGGGCATCTCAAATTCTTAATGGGTTTACTTGCAGATAGAGTTATTCTCTTCCCTTTACTCAAAGTTACTTGAGACCAAACATGGATCTAAAAACAACTTTAGAGTAGAAAACAGTGGGAAAGAAGAAGTGTTTTTTCTTAGTATAGAAGGAAAAATTATCTTATACTAATTGAAAGACAAATCTAAAGCATAAATGTAAAGTGAAAAAAGAGTCGTAAGGTCGATGTTGCGTTTTCCCACGATCCAAGAATTTTAAACCAGATGGGGTAACTATAAAGAAAATTGGTGCTTTGCTTGTTGGGTCACTGGGATGACGATGTAAATTTGTCAGTACATATTCCCCACACCACGTCCACAAACCACGTAAGGCTGTAAGAAATGTTTAAACAAATGTGCATAAAACATCCATGTGTCTCCTTTGTGACCCAGTGAATTAGACCTGCAGAGTCTCGTTTGAGGATAAAGTAAACTAAACTAGGAAATGCAAAAGCAAAAATGAGATCCAGTCATGCAAATCATTCACCTGAGGGAGGACCCAGAGGAAATCGGAGGCTCGCAGTTATACTAGTGTGAAAACCATTTGTCAAACGGCCAAGGGGCGAAGCCGGGGAAACTCCGGCGGAGGCTCGCAACGATGTGCGTGCAAATGACAGTTTAACTGCCTCGTGACATATAGAGCCAGGCCCAGAAGAAACACGTAGTCAAGCAGGTCAACGAGAAGTCAAGACTCAGTTAACACGTTTAAGGGGGAAAATACGTCGTACTTGTCAGATGTTGAATTTCCAGGAAGACAACAAAATAACTTCTGGTTCATTTCACTTTCTACTAGTTTCTACTGGGGAAACTGCTTTTTAACAACCCTACATTTGTTTCAGTTTGTCTTATAAATCCTTCTCTAACTCTTCTTTCTGTGGCAGAGAAAAGTTCTAGAGAGTGAAAGAAAGATTTTCTTCCTCCATGGCCAAGTTTCTTCAAACCTTCCTCTTCCTTTTCTCTATCCTCTCCCACTCTCTCTTCTCTGCAAGTAAGTCCTTTTAGTCTTCACCAAATTTCATTCATTTGGTTGTTTTTTATGTTTAAGTTTCAATTTTTAGCTAAATTTCTTTCATGGGGGTGCTTTAATTTTCCATTTTGTATGTAATCTCATGCATTTAGTCACTGGATGCAGTTCAAATCATCTAAATTTCAAATCAAACTCTTAAATTTTTGAATTCTTCATTCAAATATTTTAAAATTTGAGTCTGGTTTGAGCTGCATTAATTAGTATAAATTTCTTCTCGGAGATGTCACTTCTGTTTTTCTTTAAAAAGAAACTCAGGAGGAATCGTCTTGGAACTGGTAGCCGCATCATAGGAGTATGGAAACAAAACAGCAACTTCAATGAAAATGACCCACCCGAGTTAACTCAGTAACTTCAGTTTTAATACTAGTTTTATTCTGAAACACTGAAAATGTTCTGATAAAATATGTTGTTGTTCTTTTTTACAGAATCAGAATCATTTATTGGTATAAATTATGGACAAGTTGCAGACAATTTACCACCACCATCTGAAACAGTGAAGCTACTGAAAACAACAGCAATTGGTAAAGTTAGATTATATGGGGCAGATCCAGCTATTATAACTGCCTTAGCTAATACTGGAATCGGAATTGTTGTCGGTACATCTAATGGTGATATACCTGCTTTAGCAAATGATCCAAACTTTGCGAAACAGTGGGTCAATACAAATGTTAAACCTTTCTACCCAGCTAGTAATATAATCTTGATTACAGTTGGTAATGAAGTAATGACTTCTGGTGATCAAGGTTTAGTGTCACAACTTGTTCCTGCAATGCATAATGTACAAGAAGCCTTGAATTCTGAATCTATAGGTGATAAGATTAAGGTTTCAACTGTTCATGCTATGTCTGTGTTAAAGAATTCTGAACCTCCTTCTGCTGGAAGTTTTGATCCTGCCTTTGGAGATACAATGAAAGGATTATTAGGATTCCTGAGAGATACTGGTGCGCCGTTTACAATTAATCCGTACCCGTTTTTTGCTTATCAGAGTGATCCTAGACCTGAAACTTTGGCTTTCTGTTTGTTTCAACCCAATGCGGGACGATTCGATGCGGGTACTAAGATCACTTACATGAATATGTTCGACGCTCAGGTAACTAGGCTTTAGAATTTGAATGATTGTTTGCAGTGAACACTATTGTTAAAATTAAGCAATTTCATTTGAAGAATTTATTCACAAACGTTAAGTTCGAATTGTTTCTTTCTAATGCACACCCTGACCTCAGCAAGAGTATCTAGAAGCCTACGGATAGACCATTTTGATCCAGTAATTGAAATTTTCCTCCAGCGAGTTTGGGTTCAAACTAATCCATGACTTTTTTGCTTCTGCAGGTTGATGCTATCCGATCTGCCTTAAATGCAATGGACGCAAAGAATGTGGAGATTGTAGTGGCTGAGACAGGGTGGCCTTACAAGGGAGGTGACAAAGAGGTTGGAACTAGTGTAGATAATGCAAAAGCTTATAATGGTAATTTGGTTGCACACCTTCGATCGATGGTCGGGACCCCATTGATGCCTGGTAAATCAGTTGATACATATCTTTTTGCTTTATACGATGAGGATCTAAAACCTGGAGCTGGCTCCGAGCGAGCATTTGGACTTTTCAAACTTGATCGAACCATGGCATATGACGCCGGCCTGTCAAAGAGTAGCCAGGTATCAGCTTAAATTCAGTTACACTCACAAAAGAATGTACGTTTTGTTGGTCAATTTCTTAGTTTCAGTAAGTAGCAGATTGCATACTAGCATCGTTCTTATTAAGTTTGAGATGTTGATCTTTTCTATCAGTGTTTTAGATAGAATGTGGTCATTCTCCTAGGGCTCAGTCATTTGCCATTTTATTCTGGCCAAGTATTGTTGTTCTGTTTTCTAGTGATAGTTGAATAACATGGACTTTATTGCTGTAAGACTCCAACTCCAACACCAACAACACCCACGACTCCAACAACTCCTACAACTCCCACAACTCCTACAACTCCAGCAGAAAAGACAAAAGGATGGTGCATTCCAAAGGGTGGTCTTTCCAATGCTCAATTGCAGACAAATATTGACTATGCCTGTGGCCAACCAGGTATGAACTGCGGTCCGATCCAACCCAACGGTGCTTGTTTCGAACCAAACACTTTAGCATCACATGCTGCTTATGCAATGAATCTGCTCTACCAAACTCTTGGCCGGAATCCATGGAATTGTGATTTCTCGCAGACAGCAATGATAACTTCCACGAATCCCAGTAAGTGCACTCACTTCACACCTATACCAATCAGCGAACAAAAAGCATCAATCTTACCAAAATCCTTTAATTGTTGGAAACAACCCATGTCCGAAAGAGTCTAATTGTTTTGAGTTTAACTATTCATAGGATCTAGTACTTATGGTGCATTAACTGTGTGTACACGCAAATTTACTCATGTGCATTGTTCTTAATACTAATTCTTGTGTTACAGGTTATAAAAATTGCAATTATCCTGGAGGAAGTACTTAAAAATGTGGGGACAAACCTTTTGCCTAGTTAGGGCAGAAGACAAGGGAAAAAAGATGAATAAAGAAGAAGTGCTGCCATGACTATTCTATAATTATTCTTAGCTTTGATGGATGGGATTGAAATGTCCTCCCCCTTTTCATCTCTCCTTTAGATGGGTGAAGGAGAAATCTCTATTGTGATAAGTTATAATTATAATGCAAGTACTAGAGTGAAACAAGTAGGGTAAGAAGAGTCAAATAATTTGTATACGAGATTGTGATGTTGTTGTAGAAGTTTAAAACTGAATGAAAAGGTGTGTTAAAACAGTGAATGAGGAGACTCTTGAAACTGCTCGAATCTCTCTCCTCTCTGAGAGCATCAGCATGACGTAAGCATGGAAATATTTTGAATCTCATTCTTTCCCCCTCCATTGTTACTTCAAGCTCTCAATTTTTTTCATCAGATTCACCAAGCCTCATCAATCTCATATCAATTTAATCTACTAGTTCATTTACTTCTTCAGTTACTGTTCGCTATCTTGTGCTGATTCTTTCAATCATTTGAAGACCAAGCTAACTTCTAGTTATCTTAAACTTTTTCAGTAGATAAACAGGGATTAGCCCTGGAGAAACAACACCTAGTAATTCGTCATATCAATGCGAGGAAAGGAGTTTAACAAAGAACTTAACTCCCTTTCCCCCATGACTGAGAAGATTGTGAAAAAAGACAATACATAGCTAAGCTATCAACGTGAAGGTAAGCTAACTTAGTAACTAAAGAAACTGATTTAATACTACTTGACAGTAACACCCCGCATACGTACGGGTGAGTTTGAATCGGTGCAGCATGATCCACAACTCGTTAGAGATTTTTTTCTTCAAACAATCTGACTGAACCCTCCTCCACAAGGAGAGGTGCCACGAGACCAAAGTTGATTCGCTTTTTCCGCACGGCGTGTGGAAATAAAACTCGCCGGAAAAACCGTACCAGAGCTTTCACCGGCCAGGACAAACCAGATCAAAGTTAGGGTAATCCATCTCCAAAGGAAGATCATCACCAACCTTATAGCACAACAACATCAGATAACAAACCGCCAAAATAATCAAAACTAACGGCACAGTCACATGGATCTTAGAGGCAGAAGATCCCTTTTTGCAAAGAAATCAGCTACCCGCCGGAGATACCCACCACTGATGACTACACAGCAAATCTCCTTGGTCGATAGAGCCAGAAATGAAATTCTTCAGGTTCTACTACCTGCCAGAGAAGCTCGCCGTGAAGATAAAGATCACTCAAAATCACTGTGATTGAGACACCATTAACACTACCGACTAAACCTAACAAACAAAGAAAAATTACACGAAACACATAAAATATAAAGCCGACAGCAAATGCGGAAAAATATCTGCTATGAGATGCCAGAAATGGAACAGGTGCAAATACTTTCTTGGAGATCATCACTAAAATGAGAAGTATGCACTGGAACCTTCTCTGCATCCAACCAAAAGTTCTATATCTCCAGAGGATATAAAACAAGATAACGCTCCAAACTTGGGCATCCTCAAGATACCCATAAGCCAACCAATCATTCTTCTGTCTCACTCCAGAACATGAGATGAAGAGAAAGAAATCTCTTTCAAGTTGTCGGCCCAAGAACAGAAGCCTAACACAGTACCCCTGAGTCCAAAAGTGGACTTGAAAACTACACCAAGGCATACCGGTATCATTATCCCAAGTAAAATAACCGGACCCACGAAGCCCATGACCTGCATATATAATCCAGTTGTGGTTTAGCTTGATCGCTTTTTCCTGAGGAAAATGCTATATATCGTCGGCGATAAAAACTTGTCACCGGAAATATTTAGACGGCTAAAAAAACAACAAAGAAGGTCCTCATCCTCAGAAGTAACATGAGCAACCTCGGTGACGATTAGTTGATCAAATAATTCGCACAATAAACCAAACTCCATGAACAGTCAGTAACTTAACATATTATTGCAGGAGCTAAATTGAACACACACCATGAAAGAACAAAAAGATCATAGAAAAACAACACCACCTTGTAAAGAGGCAGCCGACAAAAGAACCCAAATCAGCTGGGAAATTTTGAAGATGCGCCTTCAAAAAAGATCCAGGAAGAAAACCCCTTGTACAGTTGAAGGCTTGAAGCACAAAAAAAAACTGAGACCAAAACCTAGATTCGAGAAAACCCCTGCCAAACTCGAACCCTTAATGAATCTCACCTTCAAATGGATAGAACCCCTAACTTAACAGATTTCTTTAGATTAAGTAGACCCAATTAACCACTTAGATCAATTGAAAACTAAACCAAATCTAGAGAAATATCTTGAAGGCAACTTAAGAACAAGAAAAACCCTTTCGAATCAAGAATAATAGAGCTAGAATCACAACATAGCTAGAATCACAGTAGCAAGAATCACAGAACTTAGAAAACCAACTTTGAGCAAGAATTGGACGAGAATCGGTGAAAGGAAACTCAGAAAATATCTCCTTCTCAGACACTGTTTGAGACAACAGAGAACTCATATGTCATTATCCTAGTTATCTTAAACATAACAACAGATTTCCCATTAACACAAACCAGTTTTTACAGACATCCAGGCTTCTTCGTATCATAGCCCTAACTTCAAAACATTCCACCTTTGACATCCATTAAAAAAAACCCAAAAAAAAACCAGAAAAACAACTACTACTTGAACCATTTTTTTACAACTCAAGAAAAGGAAACAGACCTTGAAACCATCCCTGTCGACCGTCCTGGAGAAGATTGTGCTTCTAAGTTAGAGTGCTTTGTCTTTGAAATTGCAGCTGATGTTGAACTGGCTACTAACCATCACAACTATCTTCATATCTACAAAATGGAGAAAAAAACTCTGACTTGCTTTGCTATGACAAAGACTAAAAATCATCTTCATCAGCATCATGGTCTGAGTCATCCATCTCATCATAGTATTCTCCTTCGGGATCCGCTCCGCTGCTGGAAGTTGATGAACAATACTCACCCATATCCTCATCTTTATCCCTATCTGTATTCTCTTCCCCATCTTCATCCTCCATCTCCTCTGATTCTTCTGAATCCTCAGCACTTTGCATGTCCTCTGGTAAGATTTCTTTCATGGTTCTTACAAATACCCTTGGGAACTCAGTTTTCTCTCTCCAATAGATGCGAAACAATTTCTCCTTCCTCTTCTGCTGGATCCGTTCTTGCAACTCCCCATCCTCAAATTCACTTGTTGTTGGCTCATTCTCTTGATTTTTTCTCTCTTGTTCCCTTTCCTCTTCACTATCTGGTTCTGTTTCACTCCCCCGCCGTTGCCATTCTCCATCATCAGCATCTTCATCACTCTCATTATAATCTTCACCCCTAATCCTGGCTATGTAAGCATCTCGCTTATGGGACCATAAATCAAACTCAACAGCATTCTCAGACAAGCGGGTTAGAAACTCTTCTCTTACTCTTCGGATGTTCAATTGATTCTGGAGATTCCCGATTAATGCTTCGAGTTATGTTGTCTCCAATTGAAGTTTAGCTGCTTGTACTTCCCTGTACTGCTCACTTATCTCAACATTGTCTGCCATACTCTCTTAATCTTTATCTTGCTAATTATGTTCTTTATGTAATTGGAAGTGATTATCCTCAATCAGGATTTGGGGGTTCTTATATCTGTTGGAGATTAGTAAGTTATGGTCATTTATTTTGGATAGTTACCTATCAAATTGAATTTCCAGGGGGAACGATTCATTTCCAGACAATTCTTCTCAATTACATTCAACTTGTCATCTTTCCCCATAACTACATTCGTTTTTTTTTACTTAATAATAACATTTTATTAATCACAATTTAAAAGTACAAAGACCCATTTTTCAGGGGCACAAAAAGAGAAAGCTAAAGCAAAGAGAAAAAAAAATACAATGAAAAACCAAAAGCTTAACAAAACCTATAGTATGCCACTCCTGGCACCTCAACAGCAAATAAGAAATGGGGCTTAGCATTAAAACTGATACTTTCACCTCTGCTCAACCCCCCCGCCCTTTTCTTAGCTAAACAGTCAGCAGAGAAGTTAGCTTCCCTAAAGCTATGAACAAACTTTCCACTGAGTGAGTTGAGACACTATCCTCTTCCACCTATTAATAGCAAACCAAGGCACTCTCCCTCCCATGAAAGCAGTTATCACAGCCCTGGAATCAGTTCTAAAAATAACGTCTTTAAATCCTCTAGATATCACCCATTCACCAGCACATAAAACAGCCATAACTTCTGCAATATAATTAGTTGACACTCCCAAACCTCCAGCCATAGCAAACTCAACACCACCATAATGATTTCTAGCAATAAAACCATACCCAGATATACCTGGATTCCCTTTAGAGGCACCATCACAGCAGAGTAGCATTTGATCAGGGTTAGGCAACTGAAAGAAAGCTTCAATTACCTTTACTAATTTAACCTTTCTACATTTTAAGCCAAAATTCTTCAAACCTGGAGGTCATAAGTTGTGTTCCACATTTCAGCTCCCATTCTGATGTCACATTCATCTGTAAAACTCATTATTCTTCTCTTCATAGCAACATCATCAAAAGCAGCATTCTCAAAAACTATTTTGTTCCTTGTAAACCACAACTCCTTCATTGTAATCATAGCTGCCACTCTCCAGACTTCTTTTACTGCAGGGCTTCTGTTTTTTGGGTAAGTTTAAAACTTCTTCAAAATATTTTGGATTAACAAAACTGAACATGTCTCCCAACCACTTCCATATTATCTCACTGTAGTTACAAAACCACAGCAAATGTTCTAAAGTTTCTTCATCCTGTTTACAGAAAACATATCTTGAACATAGTTGGAATTTTCTTCTTTTCATTTTTTCATCTGTAGCAACTACACCTCTAACAAGTTTCCAAACATTACTGGAAGTGCTAGGATGATTACTTTTATGCCATACCTTTTTTGTCCACTTCATCTTTGGATATTTTTTCCTTATACTCTCAGCAGCTGAAGCAACTATAAATTCACCAGTTGTAGTATGGATCCATATTCTCTTGTTTATACCCCCTGCAATTATAGGTAATTCACTTACTTCTATCATAGCAAGCATCTCAGATGGGATAACTGTGGATACCCCAAGTCCAATAGGGCATAATGGGATTGACACATACTAAGTTAAGCTTATCTAGTCGGGCTTGGGTTTAGAGGTCTTGGGTGTTTAAGAGATAAAATATGGCAATTATGTTAATAAGTGGCTAAGAGGACACATGGCAACCAAGGAGTGAAAGGGAGTCTCTATAAATAGGGCTCTAAAAAGATCATTAAGGAGGTTTTTTTGGAAGAGAGAGAAATTAGACTACACTCTTAAAAGAGAGAGAGAAAGCAAGAGAAATGAGATAAATCAGGTTGCTACCTCTTTGACTCGGATTGGATTGTCAATCTTACCCCATTCACAGTTGGCGACCACACCGGGAGACTGATTTCGAGTCCAGCTGAATGCAGGCAACGAGCGCGCCAAAGAAAAAAGCCGAGCGAGTCCCTATACCTGGCGAGGATTTTGTTTTGTTAAAGAATGAACCGACAGACAGTGACACCGAGGACGCGCAAGGAGGCGAAAAAATATCTGTAGAAATTGTAACCGCGCCAACAACATCAGCACAGGAGAGTAAAGAGGTTGCACCATCTACCATTAATGATGCGTAGGACGCAAGCTTAGACGAAATACGGCAAGAGTTTGCAGCGCAGGCAAAAAAGCAGCAGCGATTGATGATGTTGATTAGACTAAAGGAGGGCGCGGCTTCACCAGAGGATGCCGGTCCGGTCAACGGATCTCTTGATGAACCAAACATGGCCGGAATTGTTCCCGGAAAGGTGAAGCCTGCGGCTACGAAGGAATTTCAGCAAGAAATGGAGAGTCCTAGTGTGTCAACTGGGAGGATCTCGGAAGAAGACTTGCCCAGGTACATTGAGGAACACTATCGAGTAGCGAAACAAAACCACGGTTATAGCTCATTGGATCCACCTTACACGAAAGAAGTAGTTGCTTACAAGTTCCCGCGTGATTACACGTCGCCCAAATTCAAGGTATACACGGGGCAAGGAAACACGCGAGAGCATTTGGGTCGTTTCCTCTCAACAATGAACCAGCACGTGAAAGATGGAAATCTATACCTAAAGGAATTTTCAAAATCCTTGTCCGACACCGCATACACCTGGTATGACAACTTAAAACCGGGAAGTATAACAACATGGGAGGAGATGGCGCGCTTATTTCTCAAAAAATTCTTTTCCGCAAAAAGGCGAGTAATGTCGGTCGATTTAGCGCGAAAAACAGTAGGGATCGACGAAGATCCTATGAAGTACATTACGAGGTTCCGCAGCCACGCGCTCGAATTAAGTGAGGATGTCCCAGAAGACAGATTGGTTGAGATCTGTGTTGGAAAGATGACTGCCACCCTACGTTTCGCCTTGTCCAATTTTCAGTTCCAAACGTTCGTAGAATTGGAAGAAGCGACGGCGCGGGTATCAGATTGCCTTGGGATATTCCAGCAAGCAAAAGTGGAGCAGACATGGTACAATTCGGTTAACTCATTAAGCGCGGCAATTACCAGCAGTGGACCTGCCCCAGGGAGCAAGCGTCCAGCACATTTCCATCCATATCAAGCGCGGCACCACAAGGAGGACGGGGTGGGAATAATTCCAACAGCCAGCGTCCCATCCCGGCTCTTATACCTTGCACTAAGGGGCTGTAGATGGTGAAAAATGAGAGAGGGACAAGATTGTCAAAACACTCTCGAAACCATGTCTCATTAAAGGCAATCGCCTATTCAGGCTCATCTCTATAGCTCAGAGTGCAACCCACTCCATGAGATGAACAAACTCTCTATGAGCTCTCTCTTATAACTCCGGTGGGGAGGGTAACATCA
>JAJJMA010065754.1:42677-86199 GCA_023529015.1 Papaver nudicaule
ACCATTATAAAACAGGAAAATATCATCAGCAAAGAAAATGTGAGAAGGATGACTTCCATTCCTAATTACCATTGGCTGAATCACTTTTGTTTGAATCATTTTAGTAATAAATCTACTTAGGCAATCCTATGCAATAACAAACAATAAGGGAGACAGTGGATCCCCTTGTCTTAATCCTCTACTAATTTCAAAGAACCCAGCTGGACCCCCATTCACTAAGACTGAAATTCTGGCTGACTTCAACAGAACATGAATGCAATTTATGAACTCCACAGAGAAACCCATAGCCTTCATAACTTGAAAAGGAAATTCCCAACTCAGAGAATCATATGACTGAGTAATATCAATTTTAATCCCAACATTACCACCTCTTCTTTTAACATCAAGTTCATTAACTAATTCAGAAGCTAGAACTATTTGTTGTTGTATGTTTCTGCCCTTAATGAAAGCTCCTTGTTGGGGTGATATAATTCTATCTATAAAAACACTTAATCTCACTGTAATAATCTTTGTAATAACTTTGAAACAGAAGTTCATAAGTCCAATATGTCTGAATTGCTTAGCCTGTTTAGCATTCTTGACTTTAGGAATAAGCTTCAAAAAATTGGCATTCATACCTTTAGGAATGAATTGCTTAGACCAACAAAAATGAATTGCTTTGCTGAAATCCTCTCCAATAATATCCCAGGCTGCTTTATAAAACCAACCTGCATAGCCATCAGGGCCTGGAACACTATCAGGATCCATTGAGAAAACTGTTTTCTTAATTTCTTCTGCATTTGGCACCTTCATAAGCATGTCATTCTCAATATTCTCTACCATCCTTGGTATTGCTTCTATTACTGTATCAGCATTTGTAGTTTCTTTAAAAGTAAATTTTTCTCTAAAAAATTGTACTAGCACTTCAGCTATCTTCTCTTGCTCAGTAACCAGATCACCATTCTCATTCTCAATTTCAAAAATAGCACTCTGAGCTTGTCTTATCCTTAAAGAAGTATGAAAAAAATTAGTGTTAGCTGCTCCTTCTTGTAACCATCTAATTTAGATTTCTGATGAAGTAAAGACTTATGTTGAAGGAGTAATCCATCTTGAACTTTTCTTGCTGTCACCAAGTTCTTCAATTTTGTTTCATCATGAGGATTACTATCAGATTCAAGAATTGCATCCATGACTTCATCTTCAGCTTGCTTCAACTTCTTATTAAGATCACCAAAAATATGCCAATTCCAGTTTTTAATGACTGGTTTTAATCTCTTTAACTTATATAAGAAAACATAAGCATCATTACCATAGATTTCTTCATTCCAAGACTGCTTTACTAACTCCAAAAAGTCAGGATGACTCAACCACATCTTTAAGGCTCTGAAGGGGACATTTTTTGGCTTAGGAATTTCAGCATTCATGCCATATAATACACCATGATCAGATACTCCTCTGACTCCCACCTTATATCCCCAGCTAGGATACATCTTCAACCATTCTGCATTGTAAACAGCCCTATCCAAATCACAAACAATTCTCTTACTTCCTCTTCTGTTGTTGCACCAAGAAAATTCAATTCATGTTCTTGGGGCTTGAATTAGCTTGCATGTATTTAGACAGTCACTGAACTCCATCATTGATATAGACAATGGTTTAAGTCCACCTCTCTTTTCTTCAACTTTTAAGACAGTATTAAAATCACCAATGACCAACCATGGTCTATTTAGCATACTAATGGCAACCAACTCCTCCCACAAAGGCCTCCTATTAACTGTCAAACACTCAGCATGCACACCAGTAATAAGAGAACCACCAACTTCAATTGTTATGCATTGCCTGGAGCTTGAGATGACAACTGGATCACTCAGAGAAGTACTCCAAAGAATCCAAATATTACCTTTTCCAACTTCATCAGTATTATGCACTATTGTACTCTTTATACATACAAGTCTTAACTTCCTAATATAGTCATCAGAAAACCATATATTTGGCTCAGCTAAAATTATAACAGAAGGACTAAAATTATTAACTAATTTTCTAAGTTTGTCTTTGGCTTCAGTTCTTCTTAAGCCTCTGACATTCCAGAAAATGACTCTCATCTTTTAAGGTTGAGTTGAGAAGTATTAGGGCCACCTCCCACTTGCCCATTTGACTTGTTAAAAGCATTCTTCTTAGCTGCTTGAGTCCTAGTACAAATTGGACTTTTTCTATTTTTTGTAAGTTTAGGAATACCTGACTCACAAGCAGGAATAACATGAACCACATTATTAACAAATAGAGAACTTGATGAAGCTGCCAAAACTTTTGTCACTGAAATACTTGGAAATTGCTCATGAGAATTGAGAGTTTCCTCATCCATATGTTGTAAAACCTGAAATCTTCCAGGAGAAATCTGATTCTCAATAGGTGGAACCACAGCATCTACTGCATCTCCATCCAAAAAAATTTTGTTCTCACTGCTTTCTCCAGTGATAATTGAATCAACTACATGCTCAATACCCTGAAAACCAGCATCCATATATAAATCAAAAGGTCCTTCAACTTCTTTCTCCTTATTTGTATTCTTCTTTTTTGGCTTATAAACTTGTCTAATTCTTTTTGGTTTCTCCTTAGCTGGTCCTCTAACTTTGATTCTGCATTGATCTTCTAAGTGACCAACTGTAGAACAAAAATCAAAAAACTCTGGAACTTTTGGAATAACAACTTCCTGCAGAAAACCACCAAACTTATTTTTGATTTTAATCATATCAGGTATTGGTTTAGTCATATCAACTTCTACTAACACACTAGCATAATATCCATTCTTCTTCTTCAAGGTATTATCATCAATTTTAACTGGTCTCCCCACTGCACTAGCAATCTGCATCAAAATCTTCTCCTTCCAATACTCTATAGCTAATCCAGGAAACTTAGCCCATACAAAAGCAGTATTTGACCTAAAAGTATCAGGATTAAAATCCCTTTCCCAATCCTTAACCTTCAAAATCTGAGACTCAGTAGGCCAATACCCCTTCCATATATATTGTTTATCAATCTCATTATCCAACTGAATTATGAAAAAACCCTTGCCCAGAGAAATGAAGCAAACTTCTCCTGTAAGAACCCATTGTTTCTTCAACTCTCTTTCAGCATCTTCGATTTTCAACTTACTTAAATCTAATCTTCCTATAAGGCTGAAACACCATTCATTAATACTGTCTTCTAAAACATCATCTAAAATCGGAATTTCTGGATACATCTCTTGTTTTTCCTGAAATTGAGACTCACTCTCAGAATTCATAATTTCCAAAAAAAATATAATTCAGAAATCGAATTCCGACCAAATCAGTCTCAAGATTAGTGATAATTAATACCACAAATCATAACTACATTCTTCATGTCTTTTTGGTTTCTGGAAATTATCTCTCTAATCCCTTCGTTCTCCACTCCCACGCTTTCCAGTATCATCATTAAGAATATTAATGAGCCTAGTGAAGAGCCACCTAATCATAATCTCTTTGTTTCTCTTGTTTTCTTGCAGGTTCGTGGAGGCATGCATTGGGCTAGAGGTTGTTTGTGTGGCTCGGAGAATAGGTCTAACCTGGTCTTCCACTCAACCCTTCAATTCAGATATTCATTACAGCCCTTGATTTATAACCCTCCCAACTACCCACACCTAAAAGTCAATTATAACCAGAAATTTCATTTTCTACATGTCAATACCCTGAGACATCCCATTTCTTTTGTCTTGCCACATGCCTTTAAAAATGCCCCTTATAATCTTAATAAGGTGGTTTATTTTCTTAAATTTCTTTCCATATGGTTTTCCCGCTCTGGAAAAATTGCTTCATCTCTCCCAACTTTTGAATTTGTTAGTAGCAACTGGCTTTCCCGCCTCATGAAACCAGATACAAACAACTGCATTCAATACTCAACTACCAATATGGGGTCCACTAATTATTGGTGCAAGATTTTTCTATACTTGTCTCATGTAGCTAGTGATCTAGCTGGTACTATCCTCGGTCGTACGTATGCTAACCATCGTACTCAAGCTAAGTACTTGGGAGGTTTTTTTAGATGGAAGAATACTACCCCTTTTGAGGAATCTGGTGTTATCTCAACCCGTGATGTTATCTCTCCTGTTTCTTCTATACTCCCTTATGTCTTTGACAATGATGGTACCTTAACCATTGACTCGTGCGAACCTAATGTACATCCTTATTGGTTACGAAAAGATATCATGCATCGTGGTGTCAACCTCCGGTTGATTATCACATGCACCATATACTGGCGTATTGATTTTTTCTTTGTTCTTTATTTTAAATTCTGCTTCATTATTCTATTCCTTCATTACTAATCAGACAAAGTTTCCCCTCCTATCTACACTATATCCATCACCCTTTCTTTTCTCATGGAAATTGATCAAAATATCAGTAGCTCTACCTCCTCTACAGCTCAAGATATTCAATAAATTACTTCCCAAATGGCTGAAAAACTTGTTCTACCTCCCTCTCTGCCTTCTACCCTTACTGAACCTGTTTATATTGATAAGACACTGTTGTTCTTGCTGATAATGATACAAACTGGAAATGGTGTATGGTTGGTCATCTGCGTAGTGAAGTTCTTACCCCTACTCCTTCTATCAGAAAATCCATTGTTACTCAGTGGCCTCTCCTCAGAACTCCTACGGTTACTAACTTCAGTGGTTTAAGGAACAAGGTGCTCATTCGATTTCTTGCTGAAGCTGATTTTGTCAATGTATATGAGAATAAACCTTGGTTTGCTTATGGTCATCTTATAGTTCTCAAAGTTGTTCCTTCAACGGGTTGGCCATCTAATTTTCCTGTAAACTTCAGAGAAGAAGTCATGTGGTTTATCTTGTGTAATGTTCTTAATGAAGTTACTGAGTTTGAAGATCTAGAAAAGCTTACTCTCAAAATGGGGAAACTTCTAAAAGCTCTAACTTCATATGGGAATCACCCTCTAAAGAAAAATGTTAAGGTTTGCATTTTGGTTGCTGTCTACAAGCCTCTTCCAACTGGTATTTTCTTGGTTACTAAGGGTCGTATACAATCCTTTGTTATTGAAACAAGATGTATGGCAGTCCCAAGATTCTACTGTACTTCATGCCGTATTCTAGATCATAAGGAGGAGAACTGTTCTAGATTCACTAGTAAGAAGGGCATTACTGTTGGTGCTTCTAGTCAATCATCGAGTAAAGTTGAAGTTGTTGTTGATAGAATGGACATTGGTATGTCTGGTTCTATTGTTCCTCCATGTGTTGTTGATACCCCTATGATTAAGGAGGTCGAGATATCAAGCTCTCCTGATACTAAGGCTAAGAATCAGAATAGAGGGAAAGCTATTATGAGTGCTGGTAGTCCTTCTGAAACAGCAGAATTCATTCAATGGAAAGAAGTCAATTTGGGTCGTTTCTCTACTAGGCCAAGAGCACTTACTATCTCTAAACCAAGAACTCAATCTGTTGGGCCGGTCTCTACTATTAATGGGCTTCCAATCGTCTACAAACAAGCTGATACGATCCCCATCAACTCCACGACTAATTCTCCGGCTATTTCCAGTTGTGTTTTGAATTCAATCTCCACTCATGTTCCAGTAAACCCTGAGTTTATCAATCGTATGGTTACCAGAAAGTTCAAGAGTATTCCCTCTAGCTCAAAAAGATGTCCACCAAAGGTTCAATCCGAGACTGAAACAACTGATCTTCATGATATTTTAGCTAACCTTAAAAGGAAAGTCAACCCTCGTGATGAGGCTAGAAAGAGGCCACGTGTTCTTAAAAGTGTTATTGTTAAACCTTCCGAACCTTCTATCCCAGCTACTCTCCCTGATACTGAACCTGATTTCATTGCTCAGTGTCCTCCAATTACCAACTTGGGCACTCTCCCCTCCGAGAACCATCAACAATCTTCATCCACTACTTCCTCTTCCCACCAACTTACCATCCCTTATGAGTGTCAGTACCAGGATAGTCCTTCCTCTCCATATATTGCAGCAGTTTGTCAAGACTCTACTCATTCTGCTGCCCCATTGAACCTGTCAAGTTCTCAAGGAGCTCAGACCAGTGGTGGTTCTTCCGGCTCCAATGTTATTGGTGGTACTACTTCCACCACTCAGATACATTTCAATTCTCCATCCGACCCCTTCTAATAATGTTGTTGCCCATGTGATGAATGATGAATTTCCTTTTAATAATGTTAACATGATTGTATGGAATGTTAGAGGCTTTAGGAAAAAATCTGCTGGCAGAGAACTTTCTATGCTCCTTAAAAATACAACCCGGATATTGTGTTTCATAATGAGACTAAAATGAAGAATGGTGATGATGCAAAAAAGATGAAGAACATGGGCTTCCCTTGTACTTTTGAAGTGCCATGTGTTGGTGTTTTAGGTGTAAAACAATAAAGAGAATCTGAGGGGTAAAGTGTGAAGTTTTAATGGTATTCGAGAGGTCAAGATCGAACAAGACTCGCCTAAACCAAGAAATGGCTGTTTGAGTATTGATATCAGTTACAAGAAGAGGAAATAGGGTTGGTTTAGGGGAGGGAAGCCGAGAAAGATGAGATCAGAGAATTGCTAGGATTTTTGTAATGTTGTGAATAAAATTGCTAAAAGAATGGATATTCTCGCTAGATATTGAATGCTGAATGAGAAGAGTTAATCAATTATCGATGAGATGAATTGATTGTACTGCAGTGAATTAAACTGATTGTTCTGATGAACTTGTTGAACTTGTTTTCCAAACTGGTCGAGTGACCTATTTATAGCAATATAATTCCAACTGATCTCGTAAGAAGTGGAAGAAGTGGAAGAGTGGGAGAGTAGAGTAAGTGGGGTCACCTGTTAAGAGTCTTGCACCTAATATTAGGGAAGACTAACATCCCACTTTCTTATCTCATCTTTCTAGCAACGTTCACACGACTTATTTTCTTTCCCATTGAGTGATTGAGCCGTTGCAATCACACGTGCCGTAGACCGCCAAACCAAAATCCTAAAGAATATCCCCCCATGTAAATTACTTGATTCTCGTAAGATTTGTTAAATATTGAATATTTGTTAAGTCAGAGCTGACTAAGTGCAAGTCGTACCATTTATTGGTAAACTTAGGACTTTGCATATAAATAGAGAATTAAGCGATAAGCTTGTGTATCTCTTTTAGGCTTGGTCTAAGGATTGAGCCGGGCAATTTCCATTTAAACCAATGAGAATAGTCTAAGGATTGAGCTATGCAATCGCCATTTAGACTGAGGGGATTTTAGCAACCCTCTGTGGCAATGGTCAAGTAAATATGACTCTTCGTATGCCATAAATATGAGAAATTGGCTTGTGGCATGTAATGCACCAATTCTCTGAGCAATAGAGACATATAAATGTCTAAAATAATAATAATTCATAGCCATGAGCCATGATTAAGAAATGTAGCACTGATTACAGAAGCAATTCTATAATCAGGAGAAAAGCCAGGTTATGCTAACACAGCGTAGCCACAACCAAAAATGCATAAGCATTGATAATTCATGACCTAAAGATAGGATGCATGGATGATAATAAGCTATATTTCATAGCATAATAATCTTAATAGGAAATCTACTATAGGATGTATAGGGATGAACCATACGTTAGGTCATATTCAGATTTCTAGACAGTTTGCACGTCACTTACTCTAAAAATCGCCCAGGCCAGCCTATATTTCTAAAAATTATGAAATTTTAGTATGTCATGGGAATCTCTCATATGAACAACTTTCATGAAAGAAGTTTCTCCTGAATCCTTACGTATTAGACCGTATCAATCGTTCTTTGAAGTAATTCGTAATCTGTCAGATTTCCGAATTTGATTAGGAAACCACAACGTTATGGAATCTATAATCAATTAGGACTTGGAATGGTAAAGAGGGACCTACACTATAAGTAAAGATGACTTAGGAATAAGAAGTGGGACCCTCAATCTATGGTCGTGTGATAAAAGTGGGCCATAGTATTGTTTTATGGCCGACCTATAAAGTGGGGCCGTGGCTCATGCAATAAAAGTGGGGTCAGCATAAGCTGACCGAGTAATAAAAGTGGGGTCGTGGCAAGAGCCACGACCAAGTGCTAAAAGTGGGGTCGTGGCATGAGCCACGACCAAGAAGTAAAAGTGGGGTCGTGGCATGAGCCACTGCCAGGCCAAGAATGTGGGAGATGGTGCTAACCATGACCAAGCTATAAAAGTGGGGTCGTAGCCTAAGTTACGGCCAAGCAAACAAACTGGGACCATGACATTCGGTTATGGCCAATCAAAGAAAGTGGGGTCGTGACCTAAATCACGGCTAAGCAATAAAAGTGGGGTCGTGGCATGAGCCACGACCAAGACCAAAGTGTGGGGCCGTGGCATGAGCCACGACCAAGGTCAAAAGATAGGGGGAATGGCCGTGTAGGCTATAGGGAAAAATAGCTGTGTAGGCTAGGTAGGATAGCCGTGTAGGCTAAGATGACCGTAAGCTAGGATGGGATGCCGTGAGCTAGGGCTGGCCGTGTAGGCTAGGGTTAGCCACGTAGGCTAGGGTGGATGGCCGAGTAGGCTAGGGATAAATGAGATGTGGACCATGGCACTAGGCCATGGTCGTGAAAAATCAAAATATGGCCATAGTGGCCAGTTCTCTTATCCCTACTGCAAATAAATTCATAACTTGCCTTGAGCCACCGAAGTGAAAAGAGTTTCCGCTATCTTCCCTAAGGACCTTCACGTATGCTTGATGCTTGCGGTATCTGTCCGTAGACACCTCTATTTATAGCACTCAATAAGATAGGTTTCTTAGGAATAAAGCAATCAATTACTTGTCCCACAAGTTAGGGAAACCCTAAACTTGATAACCAAGTAATAAGAGATTAATCTCAATTGGAATTCTTTTTAGAATTATCTGCCAAGTGTTTTGTTAGCTCTAAAACACTTCAAGATAGAATCCAACAGACCAGAGATAGTCTTATCTTATTGACTCATTGAGGATCGTTAGATGGAACACAAAAGGTCTTTATGTTTTACACAAGTCCATCTAAGAGATAAAGGAGTTTTGGAATTTGACTCAGGGTGAAATTCTAGGAGAATATTCACTAAATCTGACACTAGTAAGACAGCTACCGTCAGGTTCACGTACTGATACGTGAACAAAATAGCCATCTCGAACTCAGGGAATTTCCGAGTGTCTGGTACGCAAACCGGTTCGTGAACCGTGCGCCTGTAAGATTTCGTCAAATCTGGATTCCGCTGGAAGTACTGGGCTAAGCCAGAACTTAGACGTGAGAACGTCCTCAGCTGTGATCCATGGACTCTTTGCTCAAGAGCACTCCTTTAGATTCATCCATATCCAATTAACAGTTTGCAAGCAAACCATTGTAATGGACATATGGAACCGAATCTGTCTCATACATTCTTGACTCACAGTATTTGTGGGATCAAACACTGGTCATGACACAAGGCCATGTTACGCAAGAATACGATCTCAATCACTATTATCACTACTAAAGTAGTCGACTATTTCGAAAGAATAGATTAAGTAGAAATAGAAGAAAATCCATAAACTCATAACTCCTACTAACCTTTTATCGATGAAGAATAATTGATGTCTTCTTTGTCTTCACAGTCTTCGTCTTCAAGGTCTCTACTACTTTGTCTATATCCCATTTCCGAAATCTAAACTCTAGTAGGCTAAATCAAGAATTGACTTTTGACACCTAAAACTGACAACTAGCTTGACATACCAACGCTAGTGGGTTTGACCGGACAATGCCCTAACAGATGGACCACATAATATATTTTCGTGATAATCCAAGTCCAACTAAGAGATAAAGGAGTTCAGAGTTTAACCCGAGTGAAAATCCAGAGAATATTCACTTGGGACGGTTCGCAAACCGTCCATCTGAATCACAGCCAAAAGTATCGATTTTGAGGTTCACGTAGGTACGCGTACAAAATGACACTTTGGAACTCAGGATAATTTCCGAGTTTCTGCTCACGTACGGTTCGGGAACCGTCCGCCATTCAGATTAGGGTTTAACTGGACCCGCTGGAAGTTCTGGGTTTAACCAGTACTTAGACGTGTTAGACGTCCTCAGCTGTAATCCACTGGACTCTTGCTCAAGAGTACTCCTTTATATTCACCCATATCCAACAAGTGAGCAAACCATTGCAATGGACAAATGGTATCGAATCTATCTCATGCATTCTTGTAACCTTAGTATTTGCGGGAACAAACACCAACATAACACATGGTCATGTAGACAAGAACACGATCTCAATCGCTATTAATGTCACTACTAAAGTAGCCGACTATTTCGAAATAGAGAGAAAGTAGAATAGAAGAATTTCCATAAAAGTCATAACTCCTACTAACCTTTTGTCGATGAAGAATAATTGATGTCTTCTTTGTCTTCACAGTCTTCGTCTTCAAGGTCTCTACTACTTAGTCTATATCCCAATTCCGAAATCTAAACTCTAGTAGGCTAAATCAAGAATTGTGTTTTGACACCTAAAACTGACAACCAGCTTGACATACCAACGCTAGTGGGTTTGACTGGACAATGCCCTAACAATCTCCCCCTTTGTCAATTTTAGTGACAAAACAAATTTCCATATGGATTCAAAAGATATACAATTAAGTACTAACCAGATGTATCTTGATTTCTTGAATTCTTCAACTTCTCCCTTGAGTCTTGATGTGTTTATTGAACTCTTGTTGATGAATCCGTAGACAACAACTACAACATATCCAGCTCAAAACAATCACAAAGGTACGCTCAAGCTTACATGGGTTAATAGCTAATCCCACATGTTGTTTGTGCTAAGAATAAGAATTTGAGCAAACTTTAAAGTCTGTGTATCAAAACTTTTAAAGTGATTCTACTCATTCCTGATATGAAGCTTCTTCTCAGCTTTAATTACTCCACCTTACTTGATACTTTGAAAAATCACAACAAGTAAGCACATGACGTTCTCCCTCCATGGTTATGCACCACAAGAACAAGAACCATATGTATGACAAAGTAGTTCGAGACTAGGGTTTCATAAACCTATGAGGATAGGTTAAGCTAAGTACTCACATACCAAGTTTTATGATGGTATAACTAGGAAATCCGAATGAAGATTCCTGAGTTCTCATCTTTTGGAGAAATATAGATACACTTTTCTCCTAATATTCCACAACCACGCTCCCAAAAAGATTTGTTATTAAGCGCAAGTTCAAGTTAAGAACTCTCCCCCATGTGGTGTTATTCAACAAAGAACAACTTACAAAGTCTAACATGGACAGAAACAATTTAATGTTATCCAGTTTTGCTTTGTTTATAATCTCTTTCCCTTAGCCAATCTTTTGGAAAAGAGTATATGATTCCGAGTCTGTGAAAACCCTAAAAATCATACAATCAAAAGTTTCTTGATCGTGAGAAAAAGCATAACTTTTGTAAATAGACATAACTTTGCATCACTACCGAGGCAATGGAAAAAGCTATGGGTTGCAATAAGATTGAGGTAGACAAATCAAGTATTGCAAACATCATTAATAATCATCTAAAAAGAACTTTTATCAATGAAATAAAGTAGTACATGCTTGAAAAAGTCTAAAAAGCATGAAAAGGCAAACTACTTCTAGATATAGTTTATATTCCTTAGGCAAAAGTAAGAACAAGTTCTCACAAGGAATCAACTAATCTGATTTACTAAGAAAAATTATAAGCTAACTATGAAAAACTGGCTTTATTCAGTAGATTTGCTCATGGAAGGCTTGTCTTTTGTTTCTTTTGCATTACTGAAAACAATCTTTTTGCCATTGACAAGTTCCCTTATTTGTGTTTTCATGAGCATAATCTCAATCAACACTGCTTCCATCTGGAGACCAAGCAAATCACAGTCTTTCATGTTTCTCTTATGCTGAGGAAAAGTTTCTCTGCACCACTTGATGACATCATATAAGACATCACCGTTTTCCATATCAGCTTCTTCGAAATCTTGATAGTGGTAGGCAAAATAGCAAGCAACCTTAGGATCTCTTCCTTTGATTTTATGAGGAGTAAGGTCTTCATCAACCATAATTCTCTTTTTCCTACTTCCTGTCATTATGTGCTTTCTCAGGGTTAGAGCAAGTAAGCAAGGAAACATTTGAATGATTTAACCTATCAGGTGTTTGGGTATTTATAAGGATAAAATAACAGGAAGGATTGACTCAAATATTGCATTCCCAGAGTCCCATCAGGTTTGCATTCTAAAATTTGAGTAGATTTCGAAAACATAGTTTTAGTTTTCGTAAAGAGAAAATAATGCCACCTGGTTGACAAGTGTTGCTTTCCTGAGTTTTACGTACAGAAAACACTCTTTACACGGTTCGCGAACTGGTTCGCAAACTGATCAGGTCCGATATGAACGCAATGTTTCTGCTGTGTACGTCCCTCAGTAATTTTTCTCAATGGCAATAAAGTTTTTGCCAATGGGTACTGGATAATTCAGGTTGTTAGTCCTGTTATAAAGCGTTCCATATTTCCAGTACAAAAATAAGTAAGCTTGTTTTACACTAGAATTTAGTGTCTTGGTGAGTTCCTTGAGACTCACCAGTTTTCCGCCATCGTTTAGACTTGCTGGATGACGTTCCCTTGAAGTTATCATAGAAGTTACCGTCATCATGGTATGACCCAGTGTGGGAGGAACTTCTCGACTTTTTCTTTTGGGAGTGATTTCGTTTAGCGAAATCAGACAACACCTTGTTTAACTCCTCTTGAGTGACCAATCGATCAAGATGGGATTGGTTTCTTAAAGAAGTGGTTGTCCTATTCGGAGACTTACCTTGTGAGACTAAAGATATTCTCTTATCCCACGATCGATCATTATGTCTCCGTTTTTCAGTAATAGTTTTGTTATCTTTCATGGGTGAAGATGATCTCTTGTAGGCTTTATTCTAGGGATCACCCGTGGATTGGGCCTGCAGAGTTCAGACACGTTTTTTAGTACAAGGTTTAACGTGTGTTGCAGTTGATCAATCTGCTTTTCCTTCTTCTGACTATTACAATTTCTTTGGTGGTGTCCTTTCTTTTTACAGAATCGACATGTGATTTCATATCTTTTACCATTTTTCTGCTTATCACTATCATTATCCGAAGAATCAGATAAAGTAGTCACTACATTTGTGGTTACTGAAGGTTTTGTCTTCTTTTTATTAGTGACTTTGGCAGATACAATGACTCTTTCTGATGCAGATGTGACAGGAGGAGTGCGCGGATTTTTCACATCGCTTCTTGAAGTCTCTTCTGATTTACTATGGACCTGGGACAAATCCATAAGTTTCAGGTTTTCTTCTTCAAGAGTTTTGCATCTTTCTTGAGCATTGGCTAAGTGATTTTCTACATTCCTTTTACTGATGAGAATGTATTCAATCTCTAAATCGTGTTTTTCCGCAATTTGTTGTTCACGATTTTGACTCAAGGTAAGAGTTGTTTCTAGGCGAGAAACCTTCTCTTTAGAGTCTCTGAGTTCCTGAACAACTATTTCCAATTTCTGGAGTTGTTGTTCTAGGAGTTCTGACAATGAGCATTCACGAGTGAGTGCATCATTGAGATCACTTAGACTTTGAACATATTTTTCTCCCAGAGATATGTATTCCTCTGTCTGTTCAATCTTGAGATTTCTGGGTGAAGGATCGTTCTGGGTTACTACAACTTTTGTGAGTTTACCAGAATTTATTCCGACCTGTTGAGAAGCAAGTGGAGTGGATATCTTTGGAGTAGACAATCCCAATGACTTTGAGTAGTCAAAGCCTGATCCTTTCATTTTGACGTTATTTCACGAACCACGATAAATACAGACAGTTACGTCTTTTATGTGTTCACCTGCTCTGATACCAATTGAAAAAGCAGGGGTACCGAAATACAACCAACTTTTCGTTTGGGCTCGTGAGACTTATGGTCAGATCCGGACGATCTCAAAAATCAATATCCAGATCCGTTAACCTGAGTTTGGATCACAAGGATCAGTCCAACGCAAGACAGGGTCTTGGTAAATCTAATGGATGGATTGAGGACAACGATCAGGTTTATTAATAACGTACTTCTTGTGTTTGCTTTAATTATATAATAAGAGAATATAATGCAGAAAGTAAAGCACACAAGACACCAGAGATTTTTTTAACGAGGAAACTACAACCTGTAGAAAAACCTCGGGACCTCGTCCAGATTGAACACCGCACAGTACAAACTGTCTACAAACACTAGCCTACTATAACACTTCGGTCTGGGATGTAGCAGAGACCAATTCCAACCCTCCAAGCGAACTGGCTACTGTCGCGCTCCTTACGTCTCTAGATCCCCCACAGATCGTCACGCACTTGATTCCCCTAGCTGACGTCCTTTACAGGCCTAGGAGTTGCTTTAACCGCTGTTAAAGGCTTGTGTCAACTGTTGGTGCAAAGTACCCACCACCCACGTGTAAGCATTTGAGAAACAGAAGTAGGATAAAACAGGTGGGAGTAAAGCACCGAGTAAAGACCAAAGGACACTATGACTCATCACCAAAGATAACACAGATGAAGGGCTAAGGAGGAGCCACGACAGTCCTGATGGGACAAGTATCTCGAGAGACAGCTGTGAGGTATGGAAAACATCCAACCACTTTCATTAATGCGCGGTCAGAGCAAGTCATGAGTCAAGAGACGTGTGTCAAGCTCGTAGTGATGGAAACAAAAGAAGGTCGCACACGGAAAGAGACTACAGTAGTGAGTACGTAGAAGGCCGCAGACTAAGAGTAGAATGCCGCACTACTGAGAATGGAATAAGGACCCCACCAGGTGTGAATGCAAATATTTGGTTACCGCCTTATGACCCCTATAAATACTCAGCTCAGTATGATGGGTTGAGGACGGACTTTTTGGCACAAGAAGGAGTGATAGGAACTTAATAGTGAGCCAAGTAGAAATTATCTTATCAACATCATCTTGTAACCTTACTCAAAGTCATTTAAGACTAAAACTTGTATATAGTATTAGGATTACCCCCTTTATATGAATGAACAATGATTACTTGGATGAAGTAGCTCAGAGTTCTCAGCTGTATAAGATCTTAATGAATGCTATTCCTATATATTAGGAAGATCCAAAGGCTCGATACTATACGTATCACATAGGTTGATGACGTAAGACCAAGATAGTTTTATGCACAAACATCAACAATTCCGGCTTTGCAACCTCAATTATCGACTGTATGTTTGAACTGTCCTTTATCAGTTTGACATACACAAAGTGACTTCCTTCGGATTGCTCCCGGTCATACGGAAATCTACTTACAAGCGGGGGCTGACAAGTAAACCGAGTAAACTATGCCCAACTTGTCTCTACCTCAGTTGTAAAAGAAGAATCACTTAAGAAACTTATACAAATGGAGCTAACTAGGTCTTACAACACTGAGTGCAGCCGAGCGTTGCTTCCTTTCGAAACCCTGTATGTAACGTATCAGTTCTTGAATGGCCTTATATCAGAAGAGAAGGACCGTAGGTTACTCCGATTTCAACCACTAAGGTCTCATTCTCCTACCTCTGCTTCCCAACTCTCAAGAGAAGTCTTTATAGTCGTAGGTAAAATCCCAAGAGGAACTGCTACCTAATAGAGGATGACTATACCACAACAAGCATTCACCGAAGTGAAAAGAGTTATACCACAACGTATGCTTGATGCTTGCGGTATTCGTCCTTAGACACCTCTATTTATAGCACTCAATAAGATAGGTTGCTTTAGAATAAAGCAACTAGTTTCTTGTTCCACAAGTTTAGGAAACCCTAACTTGCAAACCAAGTAAAATAGATTCATCTCAATTGGAAATCTTTTATCATTTATCTGCCAAGTGTTTTGTTAGCTCAAAAACACTTCAAGATAGAGATCCAACAGACCAGAGATAATCTTTATCTTATTGACGCATTGAGAACCGTTAGATGGACCACATAATATATTTTCGTGATAATCCAAGTCCAACTAAGAGATAAAGGAGTTCAGAGTTTAACCCGAGTGAAAATCCAGAGAATATTCACTTGGGACGGTTCGCAAACCGTCCATCTGAATCACAGCCAAAAGTATCGATTTTGAGGTTCACGTAAGTACGCGTACAAAATGACACTTTGGAACTCAGGAGAATTTCCGAGTTTCTGTTCACGTACGGTTCGGGAACCGCCTGCCATTCATATTAGGGTTTAAGTGGACCCGCTGGAAGTTCTGGGCTTAACCAGTACTTAGACGTGTTAGACGTCCTCAGTTGTAATCCACTGGACTCTTGCTCAAGAGTACTCCTTTAGATTCACCCATATCCAACAAGTGATTTTCAAGCAAACCATTGCAATGGACAAATGGTATCGAATCTATCTCATGCATTCTTGTAACCTTAGTATTTGCGGGAACAAACACCAACATAACACATGGTCATGTAAACAAGAACACGATCTCAATCGCTATTAATGTCACTACTAAAGTAGCCGACTATTTCGAAAGATAGAGAAAGTAGAATAGAAGAATTTCCATAAAAGTCATAACTCCTACTGACCTTTTGTCGATGAAGAATAATTGATGTCTTCTTTGTCTTCACAGTCTTCGTCTTCAAGGTCTCTACTACTTAGTCTATATCCCAATTCCGAAATCTAAACTCTAGTAGGCTAAATCAAGAATTGTGTTTTGACACCTAAAACTGACAACCAGCTTGACATACCAACTCTAGTGGGTTTGACCGGACAATGCCCTAACAAGATCAAGTCCCCAGCTATAAAATGGCCAAGGGCTACTGATGGATTGTAAAGGAAGACACGGGGCGTGTATAAGGTTATTATGAACCTGACACTGATGGAATCTTCGAACAAACATGGCAGCATCGTCTTCCATAGTAGGCCAATAATATTTTTCATGAACTTGTAAAAATAATTTCTTCATACCTTGGTGTTCGCCTTCATGCATCTCCTTGAGTATAATACTCGTTTCCGGTTCTGCCAAACAGCGTAACAAATCTCCACTGAAGCTTTTGCGGTACAGAATTCCCTCGTGAAAGACGAACCTTACCGCTCGTCTTTTCAGCCTTTCTGCATCTTTCTTCTCGGTGGGTAAAATATGATCTCGGAGATATTGGATGTAAGGTTCACGCCAATCCTCGACAGGATGTATCATTAAGGCCTCAGAATGATGTACATCATATTGACACTTGTTGCAAGACCCTTGTATTTCTCTAGATTGAGCCTCCATGGTGGGCCAGTAATACCCTAACCGCTGGAGTCGCCTGTAGAGAGTGACCACTAGACTTTGTCCACGTATTTCCTTATGGATGTGATGAAGCCGTTGTTGAGCCTCAATGTCTCCAAGACATCTAGACAAAGATCCATCCGAGTTCCTGTGGTAAAGTATCTCGTGCAATAAGAAGAAGTTCTTCAAGTCTTTGAGGCTAACCTTCCTTCCAGGTGATGATCGAGTGAGTTCATCAATGACAGGTGTCCTCCAGTCATGTATCTTTGGCTTGCTAGCTTGTGCCAACCAGGTTGATGAAAGTGTACGCTTCTGCACGGTGAGAGTCGTTTCCATACCTTCAAACTGTAACTTCGAGGCCAATGTTGCTAGACAATCAGCATGCCTGTTGTTAGTTCGGCCTGTGTGAATGATGACATCTTCGGAGAAACGAGTTAGCAGTATCTGTGCTTCAGCTCGATAAGGGGCTAGAGTAACTTCCTTCAACAAGTAAACACCGTTCGTTTGATTTACTAGTAACTTGGAGTCACCCCTAATTTCCAGATTGTAGCTCCTGCTTGTTCAGCTAAAGATAATCCTATCATAAAAGCTTCATATTCCGCCGAGTTGTTGGTACTCCGGAAACCTAATTTGAACGAATGTGAAAATACTTCGCCGGCAGGGGAAACCAATACTATTCCAGCTCCTCCAGTATTGTTACTCGGTGTAGCGGAGCCATCGAAATATAACAACCAAGTATCTTCCTTGACTAAGGATATTTCTGGAAATTCTCCTGGTGCCTCCTCGTGCAAGGCAGTAGTATCTTCTCCTGGGAAGGCCGCAAGAAGATCTGCAACAACTTGGCCTTTGATTGCCTTTGGGGCCACGCAAGCAATGTCAAACTCTGACATCTGTAGTAGCCAACGGGCCGACCTTCCTAGTATGGCCGGTTTTGACAACAAGAATCTTATGGGGTCCGCTTTCGTGATTATCACGACCCTTTTTGATAAAAGATAATGCTTGAACTTCTGGATAGCGAAGACTAAAGATAGACATGCCTTATATACCTTCGGGTAACGGAGTTCAGCATTCTTTAGTGTACGACTAATGTAATATACTGGATATTCAGCATTATCGTCACCTTCTTGTGCGAGGACTGCTCCAATAGCAGTGTCACTTGATAGTGGTAATTGTTGGATCTTCCTAAATGCCTCTTCTTGAATAGGAGACCATACGAAATCTGCTCATTTCTTTAGTAAAGGGATGAACGAGACCACAAATTGGGCTAAGCCAGGAATAAACCTCCGTACGTAAGAGACCTTCCCCATGAAGCTTTTGAGTTCTTTTACCGTCTTTGGTGGCGGCATGGTGGTAATTGCTTGCATTTTGGTAGGGTCCACCTTGATTCCCTCCTCAATTACTTGCAAGCCCAAAAATTTGCCTGAAGAAACTCCAAACGCACACTTTAGAGGGTTCATCCTTAGTTTGTACTCCCTGCATATGTCAAACACCTGTCTCAACACGTTTAAGTGAGATGCTCGTGTCTTAGATTTGACCACAATGTCGTCCACGTAATATTCAATTTGTTCATGCATCATATCATGGAATATTGTTGTCATGGTCCGCTGATAAGTAGCACCTGCATACTTGAGACCAAATGGCATCACAGTATAACGAAAATTCCCAATTGGAGTTCGAAAAGCGGTCTTACTTGCATCTGAATCGTACATCTAGATTTGATTGTAACCACTGTAACCATCCATGAATGAGAACATAGCATAACTGCAGGTAGCATCTACCAACATGTCGATGTTGGGCAATGGGAAATCATCTTTGGGACATCACTTGTTCAAATCTCTGAAGTCTACACAACATCTTATTTGACCATTTTTCTTCTTGACTGGTACCACGTTAGCTAGCCAAGTAGGATGATGAATGAGTTTGATGAACCCCACAAAGGAGTAATTTTTGAATCTCGATTTTGATTTGCTCTTCTATCTCATGTCGAAAATGACGTGGTTGTTGCTTCACCGTCTTATAACCGGGTAAAATATGAAGATGATGTGTCACCAACTTATCATCCAGCCTGGGCATCTCTTCGTAGGTCCAAGAAATAACATCCTGGTATTCTTTGAGAAAAGTAACCAAGGCTTCACGCTCCTCTGCTGATAAGGATGAGCTGGCAGAGATAGGTCTAGGAACCTCATCCGTCCTTATGTTGACAGTTTCAAGAGCATCAGTGGTGGAGTTGGACCCATCTTGTAGTTGTGGCGGGGCTTCCTGAATTTCTTCTTCTGAGGATCCTTCATTTTGATAACATTCTTCGATGCGGGGAGGTTTTCCGCCACCCTCCCAAGTTAATTGCTAACATTTCCGTCGTGAGTAGATGGTACTACCCTCAACATCATATTGTCTAGTGAAATTGTAACTTCGTTTGGAATAAGGTGAGTCATGAGATGTAATCGAACCATACCTAAGAATTTCTGATGAAGCAGGTATGCCTTCCATGTTTTCCTCAGCTGGCGTGGGGGACGACGGCTTTTCGTCTCTAATGGAGGCCCACGCAGGTAAAGGAATAATGTAGATTTTGTTAGGTGGCTCTGGTGTAGTCTCCTTCGGCTCGAAGAATTCTTCTTCATATATTGGTGAATACGGATATGTCGATGCTGCGACACGAATAATCTCCTTATCAAGCACTGCCTTCATACATTGGTGATAAGTGGATGGTACAACTTTGTTTTCGTGAATGCATGGACGTCCCAAGATCATGTGGTAATCGGGCTCCTTCTCAATGACATGAAATTTTATTCTTGATTGGATTGGTCCCACCTTGAGATCTAGATTGACATACCCGTAAGTATTAGTCTTATTTCCTTCAAAATCTTTCATTACAACAGGATGATGCACAATTTGATTTTTTGGAACTCTAGCAGTACGGAGGGTCTTCAGAGTTATGATGTTGGCGGCATCTCCAGTATCAATCAAGGCTCTCTTGAATTCCACGTTTTTGACATGCGATGTAACGTATAAAGCCCGATTATGACCTTCTTCGGCCATCATGTCTTCTTCACTGAAAGTAATATCTTTTACCATGGGATCAGAAATGAGAGACATCTCTGAAACTTCCAGTGAGGGGGGAATTAAATCCGCGTTGAAGGCAATGTGGTTGAGAGCAGCAAACATGTCTACCCTCTGTCCTCTTGAGAAGTGTAATAACTCACATAAATTCTCTATTAAGAAGCTAGCTTCCTGACTCACAGGTTTTTCATAGGTGGTGAAACTCTGGACGTGTTGAGGTGTTAGAAGACTCATTGTGCGTGCCCTCAGTCCCCAGTCTCCTGTTGACAGAGTCATCTCCAATATTAGCATGTTGTTCAGCTATTGTATATAGTTGTGGGAAAGTGCAGGGTCGAAATTTCCCCATTAATTCTTGATGACATGGTTCCATTACTCCTATGCAAATCCCCACCAATTGTGACTCGTCCATCTCTTCACTGTGACAATCCAAAGCCTTGGCCCTGAATCTTTGCATGAAATCTTCTGGATTTTTCTCTTTCCCTTGACAAGTCTTTGCCAGATCTGAAATAGTAACACGTTTAGGAACAAGAGCATTAACCGTAGTTGCATAAGTGGCCCCTACATGGGTGACAATGGACCCAACCGTGGTTGTAGAGGTGGTAGTGGTGGTGGCCCCCACAACATGAAGAAGAGTAGCCGTGGTAGCAGGGATAGAGATGAAGTGGCCCCCACAACATGAGGTAGGGTAACCATGGTGTCAGTAGACGTGATATGGGCCACGTCTTGTGTGGTGGGACCAGCAGTGCGGATGACGCCACTATCTTGAAAAGTGGTAGTCCCACTTGTAACAGATGAAGTTATGGGACCACTGGTGATGTTTGGAGAGTTTGTGTTCTTTGAACTCTGCCTCCTAGTTTCAACCATTTTTTTTCTTACAACTGAGATAATGACCTCCCACTGTGGTCGCCAAAAGTGTGAAGATGTAATGGTATTCGAGAGGTCAAGATCGAACAAGACTCGCCTAAACCAAGAAATGGCCGTTCGAGTATTGCTTCAGTTACAAGAAGAGGAAATAGGGTTGGTTTAGGGGAGGGAAGCCGAGAAAGATGAGATCAGAGAATTGCTAGGATTTTTGTAATGTTGTGAATAAAATTGCTAAAAGAATGGATATTCTCACTAGATATTGAATGCTGAATGAGAAGAGTTAATCAATTATCGATGAGATGAATTGATTGTACTGCACTGAATTAAACTGATTGTTCTGATGAACTTGTTGAACTTGTTTTCCAAACTGGTCGAGTGACCTATTTATAGCAATATAATTCCAACTGATCTCGTAAGAAGTGGAAGAGTGGGAGAGTGGAGTAAGTGGGGTCACATATTAAGAGTCTTGCGCCTGATATTAGGGAATACTAACAACCCACTTTCTTATACCATCTTTCTAGCAACGTTCACACGACTTAGTTTCTTTCCCGTTGAGTGATTGAGCCGTTGCAATCACACGTGTCGTAGACCGCCAAACCAAAACCATAAAGAATATCCCCCCATGTAATTTACTTGATTCTCGTAGGATTTGTTAAGTATTGAATATTTGTTAAGTCACAGCTGCCTAAGTGCAAGTCGTACCATTTATTGGTAAACTTAGGACTTTGCATATAAATAGAGAATTAAGCGATAAGCTTGTGTATCTCTTTTAGGCTTGGTCTAAGGATTGAGCCGGGCAATCTCCATTTAAACCAATGAGAATAGTCTAAGGATTGAGCTATTCAATCGCCATTTAGACTGAGGGGATTTCAGCAACCCTTTGTGGCAATGGTCAAGTAAATATGACTCTTCGCATGCCATAAATATGAGAAATTGTCTTGTGGCATGTAATGCACCAATTCTATGAGCAATAGAGACATATAAATGTCTAAAATAATAATATGTCATAGCCATGAGCCATGATTAAGAAATGTAGCACTGATTACAGAAGCAAGTCTATAATCAGGAGAAAAGCCAGGTTATGCTAACACAACGTAGCCACAACCAAAAATGCATAAGCATTGATAATTCAAGACCTAAATATAGGATGCATGAATGATAATAACCTATATTGAATAGCATAAGAATCTTAGTAGGAAGTCTACTATAGGATGTATAGGGATGAACCATAACGTTAGGTCATATTCAGATTTCTAGACAGTTTGCACGTCACTTACTCTAAAAATCGCCCAGGCCAGCCTATATTTCTAAAAATCATAAACTTTTAGTATCTCATGGGAAACTCGCAGATGAACAACTTTCATGAAGGAAGTTTCTCCTGAATCCTTACGGATTAGACCGTATCAATCGTTCTTTGAAATAATTCGTAATCTGTCAGATTTCCGAATTTGATTAGGAACCACAACGTTATGGAATCTATTATCAATTAGGACTTGTAATGTCGTAATGGTATAGAGGTACCTACCCTATAAGTAATGATGACTTAGGATTAAGAACTGGGACCCTCAAGCTATGGTCATGTGATAAAAGTGGGCCATAGTATTGTTTTATGGTCGACCTATAAAAGTGAGGTCGTGGCCAAGCAATAAAAGTGGGGTCAGCATAAGCTGACCGAGTAATAAAAGTGGGGCAGTGGCAAGAGCCACGGCCAAGAGGTAAAAGTGGGTGTGGGACATGGTGTTAACCATGACCAAGCTATAAAAGTGGGGTCGTAGCCTAAGCTACGGCCAAGCAAACAAAGTGGGACCATGACATTAGGTTATGGCCAATCAAAGAAAGTGGGGTCGTGACCTAAATCACGGCTAAGCAATAAAAGTGGGGTCGTGGCTCAAGACCAAAGTGTGGGGCCGTGGCATGAGCCACGACCAAGGTCAAAAGATAGGGGGAATGGCCGTGTAGGCTATGGGGAAAAATAGTCGTGTAGGCTCTGATGACCGTGAGCTAGGATGGGATGCCGTGAGCTAGGGCTGGACGTGTAGGCTAAGGTTATCCCCATAGGATAGGGCGGATGGCCGCGTAGGCTAGGGATAGATGGGATGTGGACCATGACACTAGGCCATGGTCGTGAAAAATCAAAATATCGCCATGGTGGCCAGTTCTCTTATCCCTACTGCAAATAAATTCATACATTGCCTTGAGCCATTCACCTGACGACGCCAAGATGCCATAAATTGGTGCAAAATTACTCTTGCGACCTCCTTGCCAAAAACCAGCATCAACAGTTGGTAGAAGTGGTGGTTTAGTGCTTGTCTGAAAACATGAGATTGGTTTGTCTATTATCTCATCTAGCTCTAGGGGTATCTATTGCACCTCTAATGACATTATCACTCTAAGTTATGCCATCTAAACTTTGTTTATGGTGAACCATACCAAAATCTTAGGAGAGACTTCTGGAATAATCAAATAGATAATCTTACATTCCCTGCTAGTGATCCTGTTTTTTTCTTTGGTGATTTCAATTCTCTGCTTAGCCATGATGATAAGTGTGGTGGTCTAGTCCCTGATGATGATGATTTTGATAATTTAAAAAGATTTTTTGAAATGTTTCAATTACTTGATCCTGGTTTTTCAAGTCCTAGATTTACTTGGTCTAATATGCAGGCTGATGATAGCATCATCCTTGAGAGACTTGATAGGAGTCTCCTGAACCCTCTAGCTCTTTCCCTTTGCCCTAAGTTCAGTGTTATTAATTTACTAGGGATTCTTCTGATCATTGTCCTCTGTTTATTGGTTATAATTACTCTGAAATATGGATGCCAAAACCTTTTCATTTTATGGCTATGTGGGTTCTTGACCCTTCTTGTAGAGATGTTATTGCTAATGCTTGGTCTACTGAGGCAAGTGGTTCACCTGCTAATATCCTAAGGATTAGGCTTGTTAGCACTAGAAAAAGGTCTTAAAGATTGGAACAGACTCTCCTTTGGTAACATTAATAAAAACATTAAGGAAATTAGAGATGCTCTTGCCTCAGCTCAGGAAAATAATCCTACTGACACTACTTTAATGAGTAATTTGCATGATAAACTTAATTTTTTCTATAAAGTGGAAGAATTTTTTTGGAAGGATAAATCTAGAGAAGTTTGGTTGGCTGAAGGGGATAGAAATACCCCCTACTTTCATAGGATTACTTTGTTTAATAAAAAAAAACTGTATTAGTTGGATTAAAGCTAATCTGGGCAAGATTATAACTGATAGAGAAGAAATAGGCCTATCATTTGAAAACTATTTTAAAAACTTGTACTCCTCAACCCCTCAATTTTTTCAGGATGAAATCTTACATGATCTCCCTGCAAAGTTTACTGATCCTGATAACGATATGCTTACTATTCCTCTATCTGCTGAGGAAATTAAGGCTGTTGTTTTTTCAGATGGGGGGTGGGGGGGGGGGGGGGTGGTGGAAAGGCCCTTGGACCAGATGGATTTACTGGTCTATTTTATCAAAAGCACTGGGATATATAGTTGGTCCTGATATTGTCAAGATGACTCAAACCTGTTTTAGGACTCGCAACATTGCTATACCTCAACCACACTAATATTGCTTTGATCCCAAAAATAGCATGTGCAAAGTTAGTATCTCAATTTAGGCCTATAGATCTATGTAATGTTTGCTTACAAAGTTTTATCTAAAACCTTGGCTAATAGATTGAAACCGCTGATAGATAAACTTATCTCACCTAACCAGAGTGCTTTTGTTCCCAAGAGAAGTATAACTGATAATATCCTTTTAGCCAATGAAGTTGTCTACTGTGTAAACCAATTTCAAGGCAAGCATGGCCTTGCTGCTATTAAACTTGACATGTTTACGACTTATGATAAACTTGAGTGATCCTTTTTGGAAAAAGTTTTACTTAAAATGAGTCTCTGCTCCCATTGGGTCAAATTAATCCTAGGTTGCCTGTCTATTGTTTCTTATTCTATCTTGCTTAATGGTGTTCCCACTGGTCTCATTAAACCTGAAAGAGGGTAAAGGCAAGGATATCCTTTGTGTCCTTATCTTTATATCCTCTGCTCTGAAGCCCTTTCTTCCTACATTGACAAACTTACTAGAGATGGTGACATCTCTGGTATCAAAGTTCATAAGAATGCCCCTGCTATTACTCATCTCTTGTTTGTTGATGGTAGTCTTCTCTTTTCTAGAGTGTCTGCTATGGATTTCTCTCACATAAAAAGTTATCTCCACAAGTATTGTTTGGCTTCTGGTCAGGAAATAAATTTGGATAAGTCTGGTATCCTCTTCAGCCCTGGTATTGATCCCTCCTATAAGGATGTTATGGCTCATCTCCTTGGAATTCAGAATAGGGGTCTGGGAGAAAAGTATCTTGGCACCCCTATAGAGTTTAAACTCTTAGCTCAGGCTGCTAGGACATCCTTAGACAAACATGTTGGGCAGGTCATCCTGTTTATCAAATGGCTGCATTTTTGATCCCCAAGGACTTATGTAGGAAAATGGATACTCATCTAGGTAAATACTGGTGGGGGGATCTCAGGATCCTAAGGATAAGAAACTTCATTATCTTGGTTGGGATGTCTTATGTTCCCCTAAGTCTGAAGGGGGTCTGGGTCTTAGGAAAGCTGAGCTCAATAATTTGGCTATGATTGCCAGGAATGCTTGGAAAATTGTAGAAAATCCTGATTCTTTAATTGCTTCTATGCTCAAAGCTAAATACTTTTCTTATACAGTTTTTTTAAATGCTACCTGTCCCAAAACTTGTTCTTGGACTTGGAGATGTCTCTTTAATATCAAGGAGTTAATCAAGCCATTTATCTCCTGGATTGTTGGTGATGGTAAATTTTATAAACCCTTGGTGTGATAAATGGATTCCTGGTTTAGGCTCTGCCAAACCAAATCCCTCTACCCATGTTGATCCTTCAATGAAGGTGTCCTATTTTATTAATGAAGTTACTAGAACCTGGATCCCATCCAGGCTTTCCACCCATTTTGATGATGCTTCTATTCAGAAGATTGTCGCTATTCCCTTAAGACGGTTATCCACTCCTGACAGGAGGGCTTGGCAGCTTTCAAAGGATGGCAGGTTTAGTTCTAAATCTGCATATCTGGGTCTCAAAGGTCTTAGACCAAGTCCAAATAGAAAACTTTGGAAGTCTATTTGGGGTATCAAGATTGCTTACAAGGTACAATTGTTTCTCTGGAAAGCTGCTAGAAATTGTCTTCCTACTAGGATTAATGTGGACATTAGAATGCACATAGCCTGCACTAGTTGCCCTAGATGTAAAGGCCCCCCTGAAAATGTGATGCATGCTCTTGTAACTTGTCCTTTTGCTTCCTCTGTTTGGGCTAGTCCCCCCTTTAATCTTTCTACTGTTACTTATACCTATCTCAACCTGCATGATTAGCTCTATTTTCATTTAGTTAATCATGTTACTGTTGTTCATAGTGACCTCAAACCATTATTTCACTAGTGGAAAACGTTCGTTTTAGCCCAGCCATTAACTGTACTACTCTCGATTATAGTACAGTTTTGAACTGTAATCCCAACTGTGCTAACTTTTTTGTGCTTACGTTTGCAATTGAAGTAGTACAGCTTAGTGTTGTCTTTCTAATGTACAGTCAGACACTGTGCTTTCACTTCATTTTTATAATTAAAAAAAAAGCTTCAATCAGCAGAGCTGCTTCAGCTGATTCCAAATAGAGTGATTCTGACTCAGCTGAATCACTCCATCAGTCAGCAGATCTGATTGAGCTAGGTGAATCAGAATCACCCAGATAAAAATCTGAGATGATTTGCATTCATTTAAACCACCTGATTTTCACAAATTTAGCAAACTGCAATTTTCATTGATTGAAACTACAAATTACAGCACAATTCATCCAAAATATAGGTTCAAAACGTCAAAACAGAACTCCACAGATCTGCCTATACTGTCAAACATGTAAACACCTAAAAGAAAAACACTGCAACAACCTAAACTTGATTGAACCTTCCCACTCCATATACTTTATCATGTAGCAAACTTTGACGGTCTCCAACTACATTTAGCTTGTTTCCTGTTGACATGAAGAGATGCCTATAAGAAACGCATGACGAGAAACAAATGAATTATTCTACATAGATTTCAAGACATGAATTTGAATAATCTACTAACTTCATAGATCTTAAACTTTGAACATGCTGATAGGTGGCTCCAGAAAAGTTTAAGAAATGACAAGTAAACCATCAAGTGTACAGAATGCAACAGAGAACATATTTATAACTGTAAAAACAGAGCTTACCGATAACTGCTTCAAACCCATTAGAGTTGCAATCAGCTTTCCAAATCGTACCATTCACTGAAGCAACTTTAGTCATTCTTCTTCTTAAAACATGGTCAGTTGGATTCAAATCTAAGGATTCGCTAAGATTCAACATGTAGAGAGAGCCACCAGATGCATTAGATCCCAAAGTAGCTACTCTGTTTAGTCATGTCAAGGCAAGCAAGTTGACTAACACCGGAAAAGAAGCAAAAGGTCGAAAATCGAGAATAAGAACTTATTCATGAATTAGAAAACTATGTAAAGGATACAATGCATGATGGACAGGGTTGGAGGGACCATCATCGGGTGTACATAGAGATTGCTTCTGGGTTCTCTGTATACATGATATACGCGAGGGCATAAGTTCCGAAGCTCCAGCAGGTCTCCAAATATGTCCTGGTGTTGCACTTAGCTTAGGTTTCTTTCATGAGAGGCCAGATAAAATCTGGTGTGCATTTAATTCCGTAATCAAAATCTTGTTCATATTTTCCAACTTCATAAAAACTGCAAAAAAAAAATGAAATTGGATTGTATATACGGTACTCCATACTCAACCAATTTTGTATACATAAATAAACCAAGAAATGTTTTTTCTCTGCTTATACTTATTTGTGTCCCAGTGCAGTGCAAAAGATAAGATGCATATGGTGCAGTTCATCATAATTACCTCAAAGACCCGTTAATGCTACCCATTAGTAAACCATTCGCTTCATTTTCCCCTTCTGGTGTTTGTATATCAACCCACAACTGCTCTATGTTCTAAGCAATTACTACACTGTTAGCTCTATGTTCTAAGCAATTACTAGATTGGATTCTAAATTAGTGGCAAAGCATTATTGTAGACTATATGAGCTTAAAGATATGTTAAAGAGGTGACAATATGAGGTTTCTATAGAAATTGAGGGTAAAGTACGTAATCGTAGTACTTCATATGGACAACATCCATAAACAAACTAGAATTGCCAGAAATTCAAAAAACAAATCAGTCACTCAGTGCAGACCAAAAAGCATTTAGTCTTAACCAAATAATTCTGGGTAGAAATAGAAACCATGGATCCTCAAGTACCAATCAGCTGCCAAAAAGAATTAAGCTTCAGCCTTCATTCTTAGGTAATGTAAGTCATTAAAGCAAATGAAATATACACATACTGATAAAGTATCACTGCAAGTGATACTGCACCCACATTGATACTTGAACGCTGGTGCTTCTGCAAGTATTATCGGCCTGGTGCTTTCTTAAACACTGGTGCTTCTTCAAGTGATACTGCACCCACAGTGATACTTAAAACAACAAACCTAGGAACAGAAATAAAAACAAATCAACAAACCAACATAATTTAACTGCAATGTTATGCATGATCTGTACACAAATTTATAACCAATAGAACGTGGCTTGCGTTATTAATAAAAAAGAAGCAACAAGAATCTCAAAAGAAGACCACGACATAAGCACACATGTTCAAGAAGTGGAGACATCACTACAACATTGACTGGATGTTCCATTATAAAAATTAATTCAAATTCATTGAATAAAGTTCAACATCTATGCAAATGGGTTTAAGATTAAAAAGATGTAAGATTTTAAGAGGAATTGGACCATTCAAGTCAGGGCATGCTGTAATTACAGCTGCATTTGCTTGAAATTTGTAGATAACACAAACAGCGAAACCAATTTAACTAATGAACCTGAAAGCCACAAACAATTGAATAATATAATCAGATTTAATTGAAGTTCCTAACCAACGATAAAACCCAACTCATTACCAGAAACCCAACTCATCCCCAGTGAAACTGTTGGTAGCACTAGAAAATCAAAATCACAAAAACCCTAAACCAAATCTCACAATTCCAACCCTCAAATACAAAACATCCAAAAATCAATTTAAAAAAAATCGAAACTCGAAAACAAACCTAGATGATTAGCAAAGATCTTTAACACTAGTAGCAACAACCTCTTCCACTTCCAGTAGTCTTCCTCCTCAGAGCCTTCTCACTCCAGTTAACTACATATTCACACAAACATAACATCAAATACCATGAAGACAAAATCAACCACACAAAATCAACAAAACACAAATGAATGAAAAAGAAGAAGACTATTACATTTCCAGAAACTACTTGAAGATGATAAAACAGAAACAGCAGCAGGATAACCACAAGCAGCACATCTACTCTTCTAAAGATGATAACTACGACGACCACACCTTACCGAAACTTCCTGTACCTTCTCTCTGTAAACATCATCATTTCAACAATCAAAATCAAATACACAGATAAAAAACTAGGGCTTTTGTTTGTTTATTGAATAGATCTGAAACTTTGAATAGAGAAAGAGAAAATTTGACTAACCACTGTGTTGTTCTTCTTCATCTTCGCAGTTGCAGAAACCCTAAAGCTCTCCTGTGAAACTTCTGCTCTCTGCGGGAAGAAAGGGTTGAGGAAGAAAAGATATTGGAATAAGATAAGATAGAGAAAAGAAAAAGTGAGAGAGAGAGAAAGAGAAATGAGATAAGGGCTTGGGCGATGAAAACGAGGTTTATTAAAAAAATGAAAGTAACAACTCGACCCTAAACTGTACTTAAACCAATTGATATGGGAGACTACTTTGGTAAGATTGTCCTCTAGCATTAGCACAGTGTGAGGATAAGCTTGCGCTTTTTCCGGATTTTTTTTGGCAATAAGACAGTATATGGCTAAGCTTTCACTGGATCAGTCCACGACTGTGATATAATTGAATGGGGTGATTGTGCTAATCAGACCTTATTCCACTAGTGTTTGCTACCTTCCTTTGGTCTCTTTGGAGTAGTAGAAATATCATAGTTAATGATCAGAAAGTTGAACCTAAAGGTGTTGTCATTGCTAGAGCTATCTATATGGCTAACTACAAACCCAACCATGTCCCCTATAGGTCTGTGAATAATGTCATTAATATTGATAAATGGGTGCCTTCTCCTCCTAGATGGTTTAAAGGCAATACTGATGGAGCATTTGACCCTGTTTCTCTGGCAAATGGTGCAGGTTTTGTGATAAGGGATTCTTTGATAAAAATCATCTTTTGTGCAACCATAACTTATCAAGTCATGTCTCCTGAAGAAGCTGAAGCTCGTGCTATATGTACTCTTTTGAAGAAAGCTATGGAGCTGCAAATTACTCACCTTATTGTGGAAAGTGATGATCTGGTCCTCATCAACCAATTTTCAGCTGGCAATTTTGATGGAAACCAGAGTACGGGTGCTATCTTTAAAGACATTAAGTTTTTCTCTTCATCTCTTGTTGCTTGTAAGTTTAAATATGTTCCTAGAGATTGTAACAATGTTGCTCATTCTCTTGCTAAGTGGGCAAAAGAAAACAATCAATCCATGTACTGGTCCAGACCTCCTGGTTGGCTAATGCCGACTGTTGAGGCTGACCATTAGCCCTTTGTGGCCTTTGCTTATAAAAAAAAATAAAAAATGAAAAGGTGTGCTTATTCGGAACATCTTTAGTCATAAATATTTAAGTCGCCAGCTCAATACTTACCCTCGTCTTCTGCTAGCCACTGTTTGTGATAGGAACTAGAAGTTCTTATCTAAGGCTAGCAGAAAGTAAACAATAAGAAGTAACAATTTAATAGAAAACGTTGTGTGTTTTTTTTACATAGAAGAGTAGTCCTAATCCTAATAGAACTCTAAACCGATTCTCAAACTTACTGGAAATCACTGACTTTAGAGAAAACTCAAGTGTCCCTAATTAAAAACCTAACCTAATTGAAATTCTAATCTAATTTGAATGCCTAATTGAAAACCTAGGCGACATTGTTTCTTTTGCGGTCATCCCTTATCATTTCCTCCTCCTTAAAAACATCCTTGCCCTCAAGGATGAAATCTATCATAGTTGTGGTGGCCATAGTGTCTTCATCATCTTCAAAGCTTGACATCGTACCATACACGATAATGTTTGAAAAAGAGTCATATTAAGAAATGATACGTGGAAAACTAGATGAACCTTCGCATCTATGGGTAATTCTAACTTATAAGCACTGGTCCAATACACTATAACACCTTAGATGACCCGAAATATCTTGGAGATAGTTTCCTATTCATTCTTTTATCTACAGATCCTTGCCTATATGGTCGCAACTTCAAATAGACAAAATCTCCAACTTGGAACTCAACATTTCGTCTTCTCATATGCTTGCTTGTTGCTTCATTTTTTTTTAAACTACTTGAAGATGATCCTTCAACATCGTGAAAACCTGATTGCACCTTCCAATAAGTTCATCTAGCTTAGATGTCTTCGCTTGTCCCGGTACATAAGTAGCCAATATATTTCCAAACACTTGTTGACCACTTCCGTCTGACCATCAATTTGAAGATGATATGATGAACTCATTTCAGCTGAGTACCCTGCAGTTTGAACAATTCTTGCCTAAAATTACTCGTAAATACCACATATTTGTCAAAAACTAGCGATAGTGGAAACCCATGCAATTTGATAATTGTCTCTAGAAATTTTTGACCTATAGCAGCTGTATAAGGGTGTTTCAAAGCCACAAAATGCGCATACTTTGTTAACCTATCAACCACCATAAGAATAATTGATTTACCCTTTGATTTAGGTAATCCTTCTATGAAATCCATCGAAATGTCAGCCATACAATTGTTGGAATAGCTAACGGTTGAAGATATTCGGCAGGGGTGAGAGAATTGTACTTATTTTTTTGACAAGTGTCGCAAGTAAAATTATATACTTTGATGTTCCTATGCAGTGTACACTAATAGAACAACTTTGATAGTTGTTTCAAGGTCTTTAAATACCCTTCATGACCAGCGAAAGGAGAAGCATGAAACTCAATCAGCAATAATGATTTCCACTTTGATTTGTGATTGATAACAAGATTATGTTGCTTATAGCAGATCAACTCGTCGTGAATAAAAAATTATTTCCTATGAATGAGGGTTGGTTCATTTTCTGGATTAAATCCAGCACCCAAGGATCTGTTTTCGTTACTTTTTTAAGATCTTCCATCCAACCATAACTTACTATGATATTACAAGAATTTGACTGACGCCATTTTTCGTACTTGCGAGATAAAGCATCTGCTATTTTGTTGGTGACACCTTGCTTGTACTAAATCACATAATCATATTCTAACAACTTGGCTAACCTTTTTTTGTTACATAGGTGTAACAGCTCTAACGTCTAAAAAATACTTCAAACTTTGTTGATCATACCTTATAACGAACCCTCTTCCAATTAAATATGGTCTCTACTTTGTCACAACATGAACAAGTGCTAGTAGTTCCTTTTCATAAGTAGACAACATCAGATGCCTACAACCTAGAGGTTTACTTGTGAAAGCATTTGGTTTTCCTTCTACTCCTACACCACATGCATTGCTTTCTATGATAAAAGTTTAGACAAATAAAGGATTGCAAGAACAGAAGTTGTAGGATGGTTGTCTTCAATTTATTAAAGGATTTTTGTTGCTTGCTTTGTCCAACAAAATGCGTCTTTCTTGAGTAGTTTCGTAAGGAGTGACGCTAACTTCCATAGTCTTTTACGAACTTCTGGTAATACCCAGTCAAACCTAAAACCCGTGCAATGCTTTGACAGTTGTAGGTTATGATGAGTCTACATGCTTCAAATCTTGTCGTGCTCAGCTTTCACACCCTCATAAGAAATAACATGTCCAAAATACTTTACCTTTTTCGTGCCGAAAGAGCACTTACTCAACTTAACTTTGACTTGATGTCTTCCTAGAATCTGAAACACTTCTTAGACATGGACATGATGTATACTCCAATCAGAACTATAGTAAATATATCATCGAAAAACACCAGTACGAATTTCCGCAAGTAGTCTCAAAACACATCATCCATGAGATGTTGAAAATTCGATGGTGCGTTAATCAATCCAAAAGGCATAACTAAAAGTTTTCTTGTGGATATCCTTATTATGCATTCTAATTTGATGATATCCAGATCTCAAATCCAATTTAGAGATAAACATCGCACCTTGTAGCTCATCTAATAATTCATCAATTACTAAAAATGGAAACTTATCTTTAACCGTAGAATTTTTGAGTGCTCGATAATCCACACACATTTGCCAAGTACCGTCATTATTTTTAACAAGTAGAAATGAAGAAAAATGACTGGTACTAAGTCTCACCAATGTCATTCTTCTGAAAGTGAGCATACCGTATAGCCTTACGTTGACTGGTGCATTTTCTGGTTGTAGTACAATGCGGTTTTCATGGCTCCTTGTTGGTAGTAATGTTGTAGGTGTCGATAACACGTATTTGGAACCTTCAATTAGCGATTGTATCTCTTCAGGTATTTTTCTCTGCTCGTTTTCGTTATTGACTGCTTGAAGTTGATATAACACTACCACGGGTATATTTTTAAGTAATTTCGGATAGCCTGAATGCTTGATAATTTCAATAGTTTTCGTTGACTTCATTCTGATTTTTCTATTATCAATGTAAAATCCATAGTAAGATGCTTGAAATCCCACGTAATATGACCATGTGTCTTTAACCACTGGACACCAATACCACAACACAACCACCAAGTTGCAGAACATAGAAAGTTCTATGGAACATATATTTCTGAAATTTGTATTCGAGTAAACACTTCTCTTCGCAAGGAAGTTTGGTATCGTTCGCTACCATTACTTCGAACAAGTCATCACAAACAACATTAATCCCTAACCTTTTTGGAGCAAAACTGTCCACAAAATTATGAGTACTACTAGAATCTATAAGAATGGTTACTTGAGCTTTCTTGGCTTATTCTTGGACTCTCATAGTTTGTGGAGCTAGCGGCCCATCTAAGGCATGCATTGAAATATCAACAGTTTCAGCAACCTCATCATATTCTATTCTATCAGGTTCACTTTCAACTAACCTAACCGAGTCACATGACCCCTCTTTCTTTTCATCACCTTTAATTGAAAGTAGCGTTGAACGTTTACAATGGTGATCACGATGTTGCTTTCCATCGCAGTAATAAAAAAAACCTATTGTTTTCGTCTCTCTTGGACTTCATTTTGAGTCAATCTACGAAGAGCAAAAGAATTAATCACATACTTGGTTTGTGTTGTTGGTGGTTTTGAATTTTGAGGTATGTATTAGCAACAACATTGGTCCTAGGTGTTGTACTATAAGTTTGCCTTCACAGTGTGACTTTCACATCTTGAAGTCGTAAAATAGACAATACCTTCTTAATATCCTTTGGATTATAAGATTTAGTCTCCAATCTGACCTCATCCTTCAATCCACTAAGAAAACAACTCAATCGAAAATATGGTGGCAGTCCCCTAACCATATTTGATAATCGCTCAAACCCTCTGGTGAACCTGTTTGTTTAATTTTTGCTAACGATCAACACTAGTATCTTCACAAATCGTTTTACCAAAGCGATTAGTAAATTCCTTAGAGAATTGATCCAAATTTTGTTCTCGTCTCCTTTTACCCACCTATACCACTACAAGGCTTTACCATCCAGATGACAAGTTTCTTAGCGAATCTTCTGATCACCAAGGGTTTTATAGTGTTCAAAATATTGATCTACTTGAAACAACCATCCTTCCACATCATAACCATATAAAAAAAGAGATTAATTCTTCCATATCCCAGTTTCTCTTGCCCATCTATGTTGCGATTCTGAACAAGCTCCCTAAGACTTTCGAGAAATAAACTCTGATTCAAGTCATCTCTGCCAACTTCGATGTTAAATCAGTGATTACCTGCTCCATTTTTTTTTTTCTGTTGTCGTGTTTTGGTTATACACAGGGCCGTCCACTTCTGATACCAACTAATAAGAACATGTAGTTCTTATCTAAGGTCAATATAAAGTAAACAATAATAAGAAGAAGATACGTAACAATTCAATAAAACTTTTCAATGTTTTTTCATGCAAATCAAAAAGCACTAAAAGCAAGATCTAATCATGTAACAGGTAGGGGTAGTGGTAAAGACTTCAGCGCTTCAATAATCTCATGATTAGCTAAGGATTAGTGAGTATTTTACTAGATTAGGTGTTGGAACACCATAAAGATATGCATAGATGGTTCTTGATAATGTACCATGGATTCAATCCCATCTTTGTACAAAATGTCTTTAATATATGTAAACCGAAATCATATGCAGGCGTTACTTGTAATTCACAATTATATAAAAAGTTTGATGTATAAGTTGTAATTGTTAGGGCATTGTCCGGTCAAACCCACTAGCGTTGGTATGTCAAGCTAGTTGTCAGTTTTAGGTGTCAAAACTCAATTCTTGATTTAGCCTACTAGAGTTTAGATTTCGGAATTGGGATATAGACAAAGTAGTAGAGACCTTGAAGACGAAGACTGTGAAGACAAAGAAGACATCAATTATTCTTCATCGATAAAAGGTTAGTAGGAGTTATGACTTAATGGATATTCTTCTATTCTACTTTCTCTATTCTTTCGAAATAGTCGACTACTATAGTAGTGATAATAGCGATTGAGATCGTATTCTTGTGTAACGTGGCCTTGTGTCATGACCAGTATTTGATCCCACAAATTACTGTGAGTACAAGAATGTATGAGACAGATTCGGTGCCATGTGTCCATTACAATGGTTTGCTTGCAAACTGTTAGTTGGATATGGATGAATCTAAAGGAGTACTCTTGAGCAAAGAGTCCATGGATCACAGCTGAGGACGTTCTCACATCTAAGTTCTGGCTCAGCCCAGTACTTCCAGCGGAATCCAGATTTGACGAAATCTGACAGGCGGACGGTTCCCGAACCGGTTCGCAAACCAGAAACTCGGAATTCTTCTGAGTTCGAATGGCTGAACATTTCGCGAACCAGTACGCGAACCTAAATGTCGGTCATTCTGCCTGGTGTCGGATTTAGTGAATATTCTCCTAGAATTTCACTCTGAGTCAAATTCCAAAACTCCTTTATCTCTTAGATGGACTTGGTTATACAGAATATCTTTTGTGTTCCATCTAACGATCCTCAATGAGTCAATAAGATAAGATTATCTCTGGTCTGTTGGATTTCTATCTTGAAGTGTTTTTGAGCCAACAAAACACTTGGCAGATAATTCTAAAAAGAATTCCAATTGAGATTAATCTCTATTACTTGGTTGGCAAGTTTAGGGTTTCCTTAACTTGTGGGACAAGTAATTGATTGCTTAATTCCAAAGCAACCTATCTTATTGAGTGCTATAAATAGAGGTGTCTACGGACAAATACCGCAAGCATCAAGCATACGTGAAGGTCCTTAGGGAAGGTAGCGTAAACTCTTTTCACTTCGGTGAATGCTTGTTGTGGTATAATCATCCTATATAGGTTGCAGCTCCTCTGGGAACTCCCTACGACTATAAAGACTTATCTTAAGAGTTGGGAAGCACAGGTAGATTGATCCCTTTGTGGTTGATCAGATTAACCTGTAACCTCAGTAACCTATCTTAGTTCTTGTCTATTCTAAAGTCCGTCTCTTCTGCTATACGGCTATTCAAGAACTAGTTAAGTTACGTAAAAGTTGGAAAGGTAGCAACGCACGGCTGCACTCGGTGTTGTAAGACCTAGTTGGCTCCAGTTATACAAGTTCCTTAAGTGGTTCTTCGTGTATAACTGAGGTAGATTCGAATTGGGCATTGCTTACTTGGTTTGCGTGTCAGCCCCGATTCAAGAAGTAGATTTCCGTATGACCTGGATCTAACAATCCGAAGGAAGTCATCTTGTGTGTGGTAAACTGATAGAGGACAGTTACACCATACGTCAACAGTTTGGTTGAAAAGCCAGTATTGCTGACACAAGCCTTTGACAGCGGTCAAAGCAACTCCTAGGCCTGTAAAGGACGTCAGCTGGGGGAATCAAGTGTGTGACGATCTGTGGGGGATCTAGAGACGTAAGGAAGGCGACAGTAGCCAATTCGCTTGGAGGGCTTGAGTTGGTCTCTGCTACATCCCAGACCGAGGTCTTATAGTAGGCTAGTGTTTGTAGTCAGTTTGTATTGGGCGGTGTTCAAACTGGACGAGGTCCCGAGGTTTTTCTGCAAGGCAGTTTCCTCGTTAAAAAAATCTCTGGTGTCTTGTGTGCTTTTACTTTCCGCATTATAACTCTGATTTATAATTAAAGCACCAAGTAGTACGTTATTGCATAACTGTCGAGTTGACTCCAAAGTACTCTTTGTCGAGGTCTAACAACTCCAGTTATAAGTTTGGATATTGATTTTTGAGATCGTCCAGACTTAAACCATAAGACTCACAAGCCAAAACGAAAAGTTGGTAGTATTTCGGTACCCCTCCTTTTTCAGTAATAAAAATTAAAATTGACACAAACTTACCCCTTTATATCTTTTATATCTTTTACATTCTCGTCAATGTCTTCAGTAAATTTCACTTAAGGTTCACCATTGGTGAAATAAGGGTTTTCATCGAAACCAAAAACAAGCTGATAGCCCTCCGGGCAGGGACGAAGATATGTGGGAGCCAAGGGTGGCTCCCGCTTCCCCTGAAAATCTAATAATCACTTAAAAACCTTTTTTTTTATATCTTTACTGGCTCCGTCCCTGCCTCCCGTGTTCTTATCCATTTGATGTTGTTAAGATATGATAAAACAGAGACATTATGCTTCGATATCTGAATCCAAAATTAATAATAGATCAAACAAAATCTGAATTCGAAATAATTATACTTTAAATTACATGAAAGCATACCAGCAAGTAATTACCTGTGAATTCATTACTTCTTCTCCGAACAATGCCTCTTTCCATAAATCATGAATTTTATTCGGGCCATTAACAACTGCGTTCCTATCATCGTACAACTTTTTACACTCGTCTCGTATTAATTTTGATATCTTTCAAAGACTGCTTAAAATTGTTTCCAAATTGATGTTCAGCACAAAGTAAAATTTTCAAACATACATACACCTTTTGAAACCCAATTTAGTGAAGCGAAAATATTAAGAAAAACCAAAACTGATTATTGGATTCATACATGATTGTTCTAATATCTATTATGAGATGAATTTTAGTAGGCATTTGCATTTAACACAATTACATAATACTTCTCCATTTTATATGATTGTGCCCATTTTTTATTGGATTTGTTTGGTTTTATGTTACCTGATTATCCAGTTCTTGGATCATAAATTGAATTTTCCAAGATCACAACCTGCATCTCGAACATCATCAATAACCAACCATCCAATCATACACTAGGATACAATATAACATTCGTCATTTTGAATCATAATTCTACAACCTTTTGTGCATATTCAGTGTTGATTTGCAACACTATCATTTCATATCTAATTATTAAAGCAAAAAAATTATACAATATAACATGTTCATCATTAGTATTCCCGAAAACATAAAATAAACCTAATTCCAAAATCCCAAAACAATTAAAACATATAATCCATAAAACAAATTTCCCGCATATTCGCCATTTCCATTAGACCCCTTTGCATTCCAATTTCCCTATGTAATTTGATGGTAGCTATTTCTTCAAAATAGTAAGTTGTGTAACCATTTGTAAACATTAGATCATCATTTCCATGGAATACAACAGAATAATACCACATTGTTGTTGATCATTCAGAATCGACATCCGACTCATCAAATTATTTTATTGTTCATTCTCATCCCCATCCAAACATCGCTCGGTTGAACCCACTAAGCGTTGCTATGACAACTTTAGTTGTCATAACTTAGTGATCAAAACTCATTCACTTGAATGATCTAAAATCGTTCACTTGAACACGTTTACTAAAGTCATATTTCATTAGGTTATGATGTAGAAGATGGCTGGTATGATCTAAAGATTAACTGAAGATTTGAAGATGTTGAGGAACAAAGTACTTATTATCCTTTATACAAAGGTTAGTCATCTAGACAACACGATTCAACTTATCTTTTGCTCTGAGCTTAAAAGTTATTATTAACTTAATGCTTGACAGATTGTTAATAAATCGACTTGATCACTTGTGATCAAAGTATCATACGAAATGACTTCAATTGAAGTTTTATGACCACAACACTTGAAATCTTCTTTCCATACTTCATAGTGTGTGTTGAACCATGTACAATGTTTCTCGAAACTTTGTATTATGTCAATAGTTGTGCATGAACTATATTTATGTATTCGTATGTGAATCATATATTCATATTAGTGAATGTTATGTGAATTTTTATCTTCGTATAAACTTCATGGATTTTTGAAAGATTGTGCTAAACAATGAACACATTTTTTTTCTCCGAGTTATAATTTTTGCATTCAAGGTTGCTAGTGTTATTTACGAATCACTATTCATAGAAGAGCATTACTAGAGTTCCATTCAATGGACTAGTATTTGATTTCTTGTCTAAGGAATCAATAACCAATTTAAGGAATCAAACCCTAAGTGTTCGGTATCGATTTCCTATGCTAGGTATTGATGAATCGATTACTTTGAGCAAATAATTGATTTCATAAGCTAGGTATTGATCTCTCTCAGAGGAATCGATCACTGGACGTGAAGAATCTATTTCTAAGACTTAGGATTGATTAAGGGAGATATCTAGTTGTGTCTCCATAATAAATGTTATATTAAATGTGAAGGATCATTTCCTTTTTACATATTTTAGCACATGTTGTAAAAGAAGAATAAAATCTGTATAATTGAGCATTTAATATTTCAAATTTTATTTCCTTTACATGCCTTGGTCGAACACTATAAATAGGAGTGCATTTTCCTCCTTCAAGCTTTGTTCCTCTAGTAATTCGTTGTTAGATCGTCAACCTTCATTGATTCTGCGAGTTCTTACTCTTGTTGTCTGGAATTAATATTGTAAGGCTTCCTAGGGGACCAAGAAGCCTAGCATTATATATCTCTGATATATCTTCGCTTATACAGTTTGTTCATCGATCCGTCTTGTTTATTCTAAGGTCTTTCTCTTCTAATATAAGGCCACTCAAAATTGTGTTGAAGAACTATACTTGATCTCTATCAACCTGGATTTGTAAGCGAACGTTATTTCGTGTGCCAACCTGATAAATTGAATCAAGTCTAACCAAGATTGTTGTTTGGATCTGATTTGTATCGAAAGTACTTTGATTTATTCAGGTCATATTTGTTATTATTAGAGCATTGCTCGGTTGAACCCACTGATGTTGCTATCTCAAGTCAGTTGTCAAGTTTATGAGACAAAAACACAATCCTTGATAAGTCTACTCTACAACCTCGGACATGTTTAGGTAACCGAGACGAAGACTGATGAAGACGAAGACCGAAGCTTACTACTTGATAAATCATAACGTCCTCGCTGAAGGTTAGAAAGGTATTCCCTTTTCGTATCGTTTTTACCATTTCTATCATACTAATAGTCTATGATGTTGTTTATATGATCCGAAGGTATTCTAGGATTTTCGCCTTTGCATTTGTCACTCTTGTGATAATTTGTATAGGTAGAGTATGTTGAGTTGTCTCTTGAAACAACCCCAACGGTGAACGCGTTCATGAACGCGTACATGTGTTGCCTTTGGCATTTCAGAGAACGAGCTAAGTCTGTAAGAACCACACAGAATGACAAGAAACCAAGCAAAAAATATATGCCACTATGCTTGCTACTTGTCAAACTTTGAACCAAAAAACATTGATGAAGCTCTTAAAGATCCGTTCTGGATTAATGCTATGCATGAAGAGTTAGATGAGTTTGTTAGACAAGATGTTTGGCAACTTGTTGAACGACCCAAAAATATCAATGTAGTTGGTACTAAATGGATATTCAAGAACAAGTCAGACGAACATGGAAACATCGTAAAAAATAAAGCTAGACTTGTCGCTCAAGGATATTCACATATTGAGGGAATCAACTTTGACGAGACCTTTGCACCTGTAGCAAGACTTGAGTCCATTCGTTTACTCCTTGCCCTTGCTTGCTTTCTTAAAATCAAACTCTATCAGATGGACAACAAATCTGCCTTTCTGAACGGGAATTTGAAAGAAGAAGTATTTGTGGCACAACCAAAGGGGTTTGAAGACACCGAGTTTCCAAACCATGTATACAAGCTTAACAAAGCGCTATATGGTTTGAAACAAGCACCAAGAGCCTGGTTTGAAAAAATAACCTCATCTCTTGTTGCAAAAGGTTTCTCAAGAGGAGGAGTTGATAAGACACTCTTCATCCAAAAGATTAACAAACATGTCATCATTGTACAAATTTATGTTGATGATATTATCTTTGGATCCACCTCAAAAGGTTTAGCTAAAGATTTTGAAAATTCTATGTGCAAAGAATTTCAAACTAGCAAAGTTGGTGAACTAAGTTTTTTCTTAGGTCTACAAATCCAACAACATGAAGGAGGAATTAATATTTCACAAGAGAAATATGCGAAAGATTTAATAGCCAAATTCGTCCTGAAACAGGCCTCTGAAAAGAAAACACCCATGCCAACTACGGGTAAATTGAAACTAGATCCCTCTGGGGTCAAAGTTGATCAAAAGCTGTATAGATCTATGATCGGTAGTTTACTCTACCTTACAGCAACTCGTCCAGACATTGCATACAGTGTTGGATGTTGTGCAAGATAAGCGGATCCTAAAGAATCCCACATGAACACAATAAAAAGAATACTCCGCTATGTAAAATACACAAACGAATTTGGACTTTCATATTATTTTGATACTAATGCAAGACTTACCGCTTATTCAGATGCAGATTGGGCAAGATGTGGAGACGATAGAAAAAGCACTTCAGGAGGATGCTTTTACGTGGGAAACAATCTTGTAGCTTGGCACATCAAGAAATAAAACTCACAGTCTCTTTCAACATGTGAAGCAGAATACATCGTTGCAGGTTTGTGTTGTACTCAACTTTATGGATGAAACAAATGCTTAATGATTATGGAATCATCAATGATAAAACCATCGAAATCTACTTTGATAATACTAGCGCTATACGTATTACTGAAAATCCAGTAGAACACTCAAGAACGAAACATATCGACATTAGATATCACTTTATTAGAGATCTCTATGAAAAGAAAATTGTCAAGATATGTTATGTGCCAACTGAACAACAACGAGATGATATACTCACAAAACCATTAGACTGTTAAACATTCGAACATCTTCGAAAGTGTATTGGTGTTGTTCACGTTCATGGAAGTGTTGCATACGACTTGTCTCTTTAACAACTTCTGGGATAAGTCACTAAGGAACTCTAATGGAGTTATGCAAAAGCTGGAATGGTACTATCATTATGTTTTACTCTTTGTTTCTATCGCTATTATGTCTAGTAAAAACAAGAAAGTAGGATTCCTATTATGACACTGATTATTATCTTATTAAATGAAGGAATCACCCATTTTTTTCTATAAAAGACAATAATAATCATCTCAAAATCTGTTGAGCAATGATCTCCAGTGAGATGAGTCCACGCTCAAACAGTTATGTGACTGTTTGTCCTGATGCTTTATGACCAGAAAATCCAATGTGATTGTCATAATTGTCTTTTAAACACCATCTCCTGATTTACAGTGAGCCAAGTTCAATGGTGTTTACATATCAAGATGAGTCCAAAATGTAATGACTCGATATGAATATCAACACTTCTGATGCTACCACTGAAATTCTCCCTGCCTCTAGCTCCTAAGGCAAGAGTCGAGAACAGGATCCATGGGAACAATCAGTAGAATAAGCTAAGAAGAACATGCTCTTAGAAAAATTTCTAATCATATTGTTGGTAATAAACTTAGATCAATGGGAAAATTCTTGTGAGAAACAATAATCATACATATTTTGGGGAACATTATTGCTTTTAACTCAGGCATGCGAGTTTTTCTAAATTGAAAAATCCCCTGTGAACAAATTGAGTTTTACTAAATTTTTCCTATACATAAGCTCATCCAATGAGTAAAAGAGACTCTATCATCTCTATGTCAAACTCATATCAAATTTTAAATGAGCTATAGTCGTCGCGTTGTTCCATATGGAATGACACATTATGGGGGAGAGTTCTTTTGAACTTGTTCATTCATGGTAATATCTTTTTGGGGAGAGCGGTTGTGGAATCTACGAGAGAATTGCATATTTTTATCTCTCGTTTCAGGTATGTTTACCTTTGTCTACAT